>VRLP01001960.1:0-105332 GCA_009660295.1 Lophius piscatorius | reverse complement strand
GACCTCAACACGATCCCTCCGTTCTACCCACTCATACCGCCTCCTCCTTCCCCGGACTAAGCTCAGCACCATGGGTGATCGGGCCTTCTGTTCTGCTGCCCCTCGTCTGTGGAATGCCCTCCCTGACCATCTGAGGGCTCCACAGACGACTGACACATTTAAAAAAGGACTTAAAACTTTCCTTTTTAGCAGAACTTATAACTTTAATTGACATTGCTGCCTTTTTGTCATGTTTTTATATAGTTATTATTTTATTTTTTATTGATGCTTTTATCTGATTTTACTTTGTAGCACTTTGAGATTTGAACCAAATGTAAAGTGCGTTATAAATTAAATGTTTTATTATTATTATTATTATTATTATAATTATAATGTCTGAGCATTTAATTTCTTCTATGAAGAAAACCGAAGGCCATGCACAGACTTCAGGGTCACGTTTTTGGAAACACGTTTTACTTTTAGTTTTTATTTGCATTACTGTGCCAAACAAACATTTGGATAGTTTTCCATTCAAGTAACTGGTAAGTGTTAAATTTTTTGGACTGCTATTATATGTTAATTACATCTCGGAACTAAGATGGGATGATTTGTGAAGTTTCCAGTCTCTTCTCAAGCAAAGACATGTTACAATATACTTTATTATAACCTCAGGGAGATTTTCCTTAGTCTTAGCGTCGCTGCATTCGGCAATTGCCACACTGCACAGATATTACTCAGTAACTAAACACATATTTATTTGTATTTTCTTGTTTAAGATGCTGATTGAGAATGTTAAAAATGAGTTTTTAAATCAATTGAGTCAGCATGATAGTACACTGTATTGTCAACTATAGGGTAAAATCTTGCATATAAGAGTCAATTACATGAGTCAGCTAGAATTATCAGGTAACCTGTTGGAAGTTTTGACTGGACTGATGCATCTGGTGTTCATTTCCGCCAAGGAAGAAGGTTATGTTCTCACCCCTTTGTAATTGTTTGTTGTTTATGACCATGAACGCAGGAAAACCATGATCTGCATGAAATCCTTCCGAAAAGGTAGGTTGGGGCATATCCTACAGATTATTAAATTTGGGTGACGTTTTATGTTTCGCAGTGTTCAGAAACAAAATAAAAATAAACTGTTTGGAGTTTTGATGTTTTATACTATGTTCATTATTGATGCCTTTTGTTTCTTAGATGTTTTAAACGAGAGAGGCAACGCAATTCTGAAGAGGAACAGAAAATTGTGCAACACATATCATAATGAGTGAGTGCTTTCTTTCTAGTTTTCCTTTATTTTCAAGGCTGTACGAAAATGAAGAGCAAGGATGAATTTAACTGTACAGGAAGAAGATCATATCACTGTGATAATTATGAAGGCTGACTTCCCCGATTCAGTAATGTATTACTAATAATCAACATTCACATCTATGTCACACTCGGGTTTGAAGATTCAAGAGAACGGCCAAAGTGCTTTAGGATATTGCAATAAACCAACAAAAGTATCTCCTCGGGTCATAAAGATGTATTAAACCATGCATCAACAATGCCCACGAACGTAAACTTGTATAACCAGTTCACCTGTCATTCTCCAGTTCCTGGTGGAAGTGTGCCATAAAGACCACGTTGTGATTAAAAATATACTTCTAAAGATAGGTGTATCGGCTATAAATGAAATCTAACAGAATGTCATCAGCATTAAATAAATGTGTCCTTTTATCCTCTGGTCAATAAGTGAAGCAACAACAAAAAGTGTATGAATTCTCTGAATGGAGTTTGGTCTTCACCGTTTTAGCCGTTAAAGCAAAAATATATGAATGGTTACCCTTAACAGTTAACGTGAAATGAGATAAAAGCAGAGTTTTGATTTCCTAACGGTTTTAAACTTAAATATTTCTCTCGCTTTCTTTTTTTCAAATTCCATTTAACCTCTGGAGAAAGAGCGTCCCCTAGTATCCCCTCTGGACGGTAGCTGCTTGTTGTTATTAGCCTCTTATCGTTAGCCTACAACCGCCTAGCTAGCCGGGTTCGGTGACAGTTCAGTCGGGGAGGACGTGGCAAAGTAAACGTGAAAAGAGAGACTTTACCGCAGTCAGCAGCGTACTCCTCCCACTCGGACAGCGAGCTGCATCCCTGCTTATGGAGTTCATTGTTGAATAAAGTGAGAGTGGAGAAATACTCGGAAGAGAAAATTGCCCGACACAGGTAGAGTAGTGAAATCACTACCACAACAAGAGCCCGGCTGGCAGGGGCCATGTTGTGCTACATGTGTGACGCCAGGGAGCGGAAGCTGCAGTTCAACCAAACCGTACGGACCTCGCCCCCCATTCATATTGACCAATAAGAGGACCGCAGCAAATCAACATGATGAAACTATATCTCCCAAAATGCTTTGCGGCTGTCAAACTGGTCTCACTAAGTTTCCGCTATGTTATAACTTTCAAATTAATGTTATGCTGACCTACATAACTTATAGCCTTGATTATTTAATTTTCTTATGTTTCATATATTCATTTGAGAAATAAGAAAGTAAAATAATATTATCATGTGGTAAATGTGCCCACTGTTTATGTGCGCACACACACATGTAAACATTCGCACCTGCTCCCCAGTATGGAAGCCGAGAAGAGCCATGGTGGCAGTGATTTATGTATGGCCGTTTTATTGTGGTAACAAGTTAATTACCTAGTTATCACCAGAAAACCTGCAACCGTTTTATTGCAGTATTCTTTTTTGGACTCACGCTATTAAAAACCTAACCCTCAGAGATGGATAAAATGAAAAAAAAATAATTTCACAATGTTGCCCTGTATGTATGTATTATATATGACTATGTAATAATAAAGAGTAATAATAATTTTTGATAATGATTACAAGACTAAATTCAAAAGTAGTAAAATTAGAGTAGCTTTAGAGTAGCTCCTTTCAATGTCTTATAATACCATACATCATTTATCATTACTAGTGATGAGTTACTGTGTATTTCATTTGAAGTTGTGGCAGTGGGGTTGTAATATCAATGGCAAGAGAGGAATCGTGAATGTGATTCAGGGAATGGTGGAACGTAATGAGTCCAATTATTGTCTTGTGTTGAATTGATTGCTCTCTCCTGCAGTGCTGTGCTGGACCCAAGGGTTGAAAATAACTCAGTTTCGAGGGAATATTACAATAAAGACTATTACCTGTGCCCCATCTGTCTGGTTCTTTAAATACTGACAGGAAACCACAGAAAAAGCAACACTGGAGCCACATTTCTATAGTCTAAGTGAATCATATTCTTCTTCTTCTTTCAACTGTTCACTTTAGGGGTCACCAAGGCGGATCATCTGTTTCCATCTTGTGCCCTGTCCCATGCGTCTTCCTCTGTTACACCAACCAACTGCATGTCCTTTCTCACCACATCCAGAAACCTCCTCTTTGATCTTCCCTTTTTTCTCCTGCTTAAAATCTCCATCTATGGCATCCTTCTACCAATATATAACAATAAATAATAATACATTTAATTTATAATGCACTTTACATTTGGATCAAATCTCAAAGTGCTACAAAGTAAAAGCAGATAAAAGCATCAATAAAACATTTTTTAATAATACATATATAAAAACATGACCAAAACGCAGCAATGTTAATTAAAGTAGGTTCTATAGGTTCTATAGGTTCTGCAAAAAAGAAAGTTTGAAGTCCTTTTTTAACTGTGTCAGTCGTCTGTGGAGCCCTCAGATGGTCAGGGAGGGCATTCAGAATTCAGGGGCGGTACAGCAGAAGGCCGCAGCATGATTGAACCAAACAAACTAACAAATTTGATAGATAGATAGGTAACTTTATTAATTAAGGACAGAGAATCAAACAGAGAATCATATTTAAAAAATAAAGTAATGATAATGATTATAAAAGTGTGTCTCTGTGTTGCTAGCTGAGGAGAACAGTCAATATTTCAACTGACAGCCTCAGAAAATGACTGCAGTAAAGTAAGACTGAGCATGCATGAGGGGTGTGAATGACAGGATGGTAATAGTAGTAAACATCCTCAATCAAGGAACCATACAGCAAAGGGAACTGTATTTTTTTAAAAGTCAACCGATATCATTGAATCTCATATGGTCTCACAATAAATGCAATCTAGAATTACAACTTTAAAGAATTTGCTGAAAACCCATCCCTCCGTTCTACCCACTCGTACCGCCTCCTCCTTCCCCGGACTAAGCTCAGCACCATGGGTGATCGGGCCTTCTTCTCTGCTGCCCCTCATCTGTGGAATGCCCTCCCTGACCATCTGAGGGCTCCACAGACGACTGACACATTTAAAAAAGGACTTAAAACTTTCCTTTTTAGCAGAACCTATAACTTTTAATTATCACTGCTGCTTTTTAGTCATGTTTTTATATAGTTATTATTATATTTTTTATTGATGCTTTTATCTAGTTTTACTTTGTAGCACTTTGAGATTCGATCCAAATTTAAAGTGCATTATAAATTAAATGTTTTATATTATTATTATTATACCGGTCCTTTATTTTGAAAAGGGTAATACCGGAAGTGTTGTATTTCCGCTCTGATTGTCTGTCATGCTAGCAGCGCACAGAACGAAGAATGAAGGAAGGTGGTTTTAGGTGTATTGAGTGTAACGAGGAGGCTTTGGAGTTGCACAGAGATTACAGTAACGGCATCCTGAAGATAACAATATGTGTGCGTTAACTTTTACATCGTGGGTTTGAGGTTTCTCTTTAAATGCTAACATGTATGACGTCACATGTAGCGTCCCTGGATCTCTACTATGTACTAACTCTGAATTATTTTATAACTATATTTGACAAATAACAAGCTAATGAATCAACATAAGTATGTGATTTCGAGTCTTTTTTTTTATATTAATATTGTCGTGTCTTTATAACTATAGAACTTGTATTTGGACATTGGCTTTGATATCTGGAGTTGAGATGTTATTTTTGTCTCTGCGTCTCTAGAAATCGTGCCAGAAGCCGGTGGACAAGTATATTGAATATGACCCGGTTATTATCCTGATTGATGCCATACTCTGCAAGACGCAGGCTTTCAGACACATTTTGTTCAACACTGGTTTGAACGTAAGTGACATGAAGGAGTCACGTGCTCCAGCAATAACTGTGGACGTGAGCATGGGTCTGTGAAGATAACAGGACATTTGTGGACACATTAGTTAGTGGTGTGAGACTAAATTTACAGAGCTTTCAAGTGTTTGTGTGTTTCTAAATCTTCTCCTCCACCTCTGCAGATGCACTGGAAGTTGTGTGTGTTCTGCTTGTTGTGCGAGGCTTACCTGAGGTGGTCTCAGCTCCATGGCTCTGAGCAGAGCAATGACCCTGCTGACTTCATCAGGTACACCAAGGAGTGGGAGTTCTACCACATGTTTGGCTTGGCTGCCCTTGGTAAGATGATTACGTCAGTGCTACATCAAAACACTGACCAGCCATTACATTATAACCAACCATAGGTGAAGTCATAATTACAGTGGTTATCTTGTTACAGTGGTATCTACCAGTCCTTTCTTTAATTTTTTCTGTCATTCACTTTGGAAAAAATGGATGGTTTTATCAAAACAGCAGTCAAACCAGAATAGTTGAATTCATGGTGCAATGAATCAGAACAGCAGTAAATCCTTACTTATTTGTGAAAATCTCTCAATCAGTTAAAGAATTTGTTGGGGTCAAGTGCCCTGTAGGATAAACAGATATAATTGTAAACCCCCCGATATATGGCTATATATTATTTCTGATAAGCGTCCACCTACAGTTTAATCAGCATGTTTGTTTGTTTTTTACTAAAAAGTATTTTGGATTTACCGTGAAATAGCCTTTTGTTTTCTGGTTGTGCAGAGCTGTCAGCGTTCTGCATCGGCATGCTGTGCTTCCTTTGGGTGGTGCTCGGGTTGCAAGGCAGGACCGTGGAGCTTAGCCTGCTCCTCAGAGCCCTGCTGCTGTCCTGCTATGGCAAGGTCCTCCTCATCCCTGCGGTCATCTGGGAGCACGACTACTCCCCACTCTGTCTGGGCCTCATAAAGCTGTTTGTCCTCACATCAAATTCACAGGCTATCAGAGGTAGGAGGATATTATAAAAAAAAAAAAACATGTCTCCCACTTATCTGTAGTGTTATGTAGACATGAGATATTCTCAACACGTGCTTCCAGACTAAAAGTGCCTTTTAGTATAAATGAACCACGGACGTATTATTTAACTACTTTTAGAACTAGAACTGACTCCATAAGCCCTAGACAAAGATATTAGTGTGTATTTTACATTTCTCCATCAGCGGCTCCGGGGACATTCATGTGGTCATTGTGTTTGGTAGCGAGCGTTCGGGGCAGAAAGACAATGGTGCTTTGATGAGGGGTTTGTTTATGCCACATTATGAACCAGTTACACGACGTTTGATGTTAGAGCAGCAAAGTCTGCCTCCTTTATTGTCCCGTTCTTCCTAGTTTCTCTATTTGTAGGTTTAAACTCTTTAGTATTCTTTCAAATGATTCCAAGATTTCTGCATATTTATTTGAAACTAACTTGAAACAGAAACTGCTCATAGTGTGTGTGTTTTAGTCTTTCATCCTCCATTTCTCTCCTCTCCGTCTTTCCTCCAGTGATCCTGAACAGCAGCAGACGTCTGTCCCTGATGGCCGTGTGTTTGGGCCTGCTGTCAGAAACCTGCGTGGCTCAAACCTGTAAAAATCTTCCATGGAGCATCTCGGATATGTTGACATTTGACTCACAGCCTGCTTCATGAGACCGAGGAAAATGGACCTCACCTCAGGGATTATCACGTTATGGCGGATGCCAGCCGGTGCAGAAGAGGGGCTGATTTCAATCAACCTTTTTTCCTGATGGGTCTCAGAAAGAAAAAAAAGACATTTTTGTGATTATCATGTTCTACTTGTGAGACCCCTTTTTTTTTTTTTTTTTAAAGATCTTCATTATGCTGGAATGTTGAGGATTGTTTCTCACTTTGGTTCTAAGATGGTTAATTACATTTATAAGTCCCAAAGCGGAGCTACAGCATGGAAAGGCCACCCGATCAAAAACCCCCAGAGCCGCTCCAAGAATGACTTGACCTCAGGGCGTCATTTTACCTGAAATACTTTTTTTATTTGAACAGGAACTCTTCACATTCTTTGGTTCATTGTTGAAACACTTGCCTTAACTGATCCACAACACTCACAAAACTATCGTTAGTGGACGAACTAAACAAAACTTCCCTCTCAGCGTGTGAGCGTAAACGGATTCCAATCGGTACAACAAATATCCAGAAGAGTGAAAGTGTCTGTGGAATGAGGGGAATGTTCTCGCCCAGACACTTAATTGCAAAATGAAAGAACGGCAGAATCCGCCTCGAGCCCCCGGGAGTCTCTGCAGGGGCCGTGAGATTATTGAGAACTGCTGGAAATGTGACAAGATGAATTAGTTGAGAACAAAACCATCTGTTGCAGCTCTGCTTGCAAAACTCACCTCACCAGATCTCTCCAACCAAACGCACGCGGCGGACACTAAAAACTGATTTATCGCTAAATCGACCCATTTACCATCAACGACTCTACGACACTCCATCTACTGTGAACTCCAAAATCGATCCTTATCAATAACAGAATCCTGAATATTCTAAACAAATCTTAATTTATTTTTTTGTTTGTTGCAATAGATGCTGCTTTCGCTCAAACTCTGAGACTTTAAAAGAGGTATGCCTCTGTGGTGGATTATGGGAAACAAACTTGTGGAGTTAGTTTGCACACAGCTGCAGGAAAACACACGATGGGTAAATGTTCCAGCGTGTGAACTCTGAACTGAGCCGCGTGAAAGTATGAAGAGAGAAAATGAATTTTTTTTTTTAGAGAAGGCGGTGATTTTTGATTTTGTGCAGGTTTGTGTTCTGCATCGGAGCAGGGATGCATGTTAATACAAGCCTGTGAATAGTTGAAGAGACAGCACATGGATGTGGAATGTTTGCCAGGCGTCCTCACCTCCTGTTTCTGTGGAGAGTAAAATTAAAAGCTTGAGGATACCTCAGCGGGCGAGAAGACAAAACCCGCGTTTCAGGGCCTCGCGCTGCCGACTGATTTCATAAAGTTTTATCCATTTTTGGGAGCTTGGATTTGCTATTTGTGCTCTTCTGTTTTTTTTTATTTTATGAATCTCTTTGTAGTAGAAAAAAAACACATAATTTGCTGTCAGGTTGACATTATGGTGGATTTAAATTAATAAAAGTTTCTACTGTTCTCTGCTCCAATGGCTATAAGTGCAGATAATTATACAGAATAGAATAAAACAAACTTTATTTATCCCGAGTGTTAAAGCATCTGCGACGTCTATAAAGAAACAGCGGTGGTTAAGAAAATAGGATGAAGGCGAAAATTAGCAAAACACACTAAAGAAATATTAAAAACACAGATATATATATGTGTGTACATACTATACACTTAAACACAATATGTGCATATACTGTGTATACATACATACATATATAAAGTCATACGTATGTAGTTATAAGAGTGTGTAGAGCTGAAATTACTCTTATGATTTGATGGACAGTTACGAAATCCTTTCAAATTAGAAGTTGTCGTGTTCTGTCTGGGTTTCCTCTGGGTTTCTCCTTCTTCCTCCCATTGTCCCAAAACTAAAAGATTTCAGTGAATCCTTGACCAACATTTCTCACAGGTGTGAACATGAGCATAAATGTTAATCTATCTCTGTTTCGGCCCTGTGTTGAACTTTGACCCATCCAGCAAAATACCCTTCCTCTGGCCTGTCGACGGCTGAGATCCATTCAGGATATCCTGTTTTTAAAATATGACCGAATTGATACTAATACTCTTATTTCACCGTCAGAACATCAGAGCGTCAAGCTAGGTTGTCGGATGCTAGTGTTAGCATGTTAGCATGCTCACACTGACATGCTGACCAGAGAAAACGTATAATTCTTTTTTAATTCTGCTTTTCTTGGGTCCGGTCGTGGTGGCAAAAGTCTAAGAAAAGTATTCCAGACGTCCCTCTTCCCAGCAACACTAGCCAGCTCATCCGGATGTGTGTGTGTGTGTATATATATATATATATATATTTATATATATATATATATATATAAAACCTGAAAAATTCTAAGTGAGGAAGTCTATCCGGAAGTTTGAGCTTGTTACCTCATCTCTAAGGCTGAGCCCAGCCCCCCCCAAGAAGGAAGTTCATTTCAGCCACTTGTATCCTTGACATTCTTACCGGTCACTACAGAGCGGTAAATTATCTCGGTGTCTAAGACTAAAAGATGAGGAACGTATTTTTAAAACAGGCAGAATAAAATCCTTAATCTCATATATCGGCATGAAGGACGAAGATATATAATTGCAATATGTGAACCATGAAAATATCAGGAAATTCCACTCCAGCTCCTCACTAACCAGAGGTGAAGAACTGGAATCAGTAGAACGAAAAGAACCACACAAAGGAAACGGCCTCACGCTGACAGAAACCAACATCCTGCGTTGTTTTAAAATGACACGCACTCAATATTTGACAAGAATTATGGACAAGAATCAGCAGCTGGGAACTTTGTTTTAGTTTGTCTGCTGGTTCCTTCTACGCTCTGATGTGGTAATCTGTTCAGTCCCTCCCTCTGGAGAGAGTGATGCGCACCTTGGATTTTCTCTTTCAGCCAAGATTATGTTAATCTGCTCTAATCTGGGAACAGACGCTCAGACGCTGGGAAAGAAAGACGACATGGGGCTTCAAACGATTCATGCTGCACCGCCTGTGTAGGGAGTCTATATATAATAATAATAATAATACATTTAATTTATAACGCACTTTACATTTGGATCAAAGTGCTACACGGTAAAAGCAGATAAAAGCATCAATAAAAAATATAATAATGACTATATAAAAACAGGACCAAAAAAGCAGCAATGTTAATTAAAAGTTATAGTTTTAAGTCCTTTTTTAAATTTGTCCGTCGTCTGTGGAGCCCTCAGATGGTCAGGGAGGGCATTCCACAGACGAGGGGCAGCAGAACAGAAGGCCCGATCACCCATGGTGCCGAGCTTAGTCCGGGGGAAGGAGGAGGCGGTATGAGCGGGTAGAACGGAGGGATCGTGTTGACGTCGTATATATGAAGAAAGTAACAAAATAACTTTTATGTAGGGATAAAATGAATACATCTTCCCTCAGCTATTATTTACTCCTTTAATTTATAGTTTGGCTTATTTTTATATACAGTTGAGTGATATAATCATCTCCACCACAGGTATGAGATAACCCAGGTTTATTATTCTGTTCCTCCTCAAGCTATCTTCAAGCTATCTTATATAGCTTTCCGTGAATGTTGAAGGAATTTTGTGTAGGGATGGATCTTTGGAAAAGATTATCTATTTTGAAGAGTTGTTTACGTTCAGAAGCAGATTCAGGTAAAGGGGGCAGGTTTTGGATTGTTTTTTCACTTAATGCAACATTTTATTACATTGTAATTACATCATTTTTCTTAACTAGGCCTATGCTGTCGTCCCGGACGGGGTATGTATATCACCCAAAATGCCCCTAATCCCCAGTCAACCTCATTGAAACTTTTTCTATAAAGTCAGGAATATGCTGAGCCATAACCCTGAAACTTTCATCATTAGATTGCTGTTCATTTATTACAGTTCAGTTTCAGGCAGATATTGGGTTACCTTCATACAAGACCGGTTGATCTTATTCAAAAAGATCTGGCTTGTTGTCCTGCTGTCACTCATAGAACTCCAGGTGTGGTACGGTAACATTTCTGTGAGTGACAGGAAGTTTCTGCAGAGAGTCATCCACCCAGAAAACCCACATATCCTCTATTTGGCCCTGAGGAGAGCAAAACAGGTCCATCAAAGCTCACACCTCCAGATTCATCAACGCTTTTTACCCCTCACTGTAAAATAAACATGTATGTATTATATTATATATTATAATCTTATAGAGTAGTCTGAATTTATTGTAATTTACTGTTGTTATATGTAATGTCCTTGTCAACAGCTTTATAGTAAAGCATTTTTTGTTTCATGTTATTTCACCTTAATTTGTTCTACTTGGTCACTGAATTAGTATTTTACTGTAAATTATGCACAATTTTGCAACAAATTTAATTTAATTTTTTACAGTGCACAGCCATTACCACACTGGACTTTTTTGGACACTGACTTTTCTTCATTTTTATTCTACTATGCATAAGCTGGTAATATTTTTTTTGTTGTGTGAGTGTCTATGTTAGATTGTGTATATATGTATGTGTGAGAATGCTTTTAATATATACACTGTAAAATGTATATATACAATTTACAGTGTATATCTGCACTGTAAAATAAAAAAGTAGCCGGTAAAACAATTGAACTTAGTTTTACTGAGTCTAATATTTAAGTTGGAAATACTTAATTTTGAAAGAGATTTAGAAAATTTACAAATCTGGAATTTCACTTTTTTCTTTAAACATTTTTAATGGACTTAAATTAATCACTTCAACAAGAAACCTCAATTAAATGACTTATTTTGGAGTTCGACCTATGAATTTAAATCTAAAATATTACATTTAATTGTGTCACCAGTGGAATCGCCAACAATTGTCAATTTTTGCAGTGTGTAACATTTGTCTTAAATCGCCGCAGGAATAAAATAACGTCGTATTTGTGCATTTAATGTTTTATATTTTAGGTTTTGAAGGTAAAACCATGAAATTAAGTTTTTAGAAAGAGATGTGAAGACTTCCCAAAGCATAAATTTCACCTTTTTATGCTTTTTTGCAGCTCAGAACGTCTCCACTGCTTTCATCATCTATTTGATTAATAATACTTTCAATTTTAGGTCACATCTTTCCGACTGTTGCACAGCCAGACTCCAGGATTTCAAAGCATAGGACAAAATTCATAAAGTAGGAATCCAATAAGCAGAAGGGGAAAAAAGAAGATTTTGATTGCTGTGTGACCCACTTCTTCAGTCTCACAGGGAGGTTTGTGAGATGTATGAAAATACAAACAGTGTTATCATCATCAGTTATTCATCCGAAACCTCCCTGCACCAGCTGAGACATCAAAGCCGTGACATCCTGCCGCAGTAATGATCAATTATACGGGAGCTGCAGCACAACCGCAGCTACTCAACAGCCAAAATGCAGATTAGTGCATTTAAATGCAGGTCAGTGAGACGCGTTCAGGAAAAAGAGAGAGAGAGAGAGAGAAGTAGGGCAGAGGAGAGAGAGGAGCTGGGTCTTGCTGAGTTTTAGGATTTAAGTCATTTGGTGTCAAACTGTTATTCATTTTCGGCCATTTGGGCACAAGGCTCTGATCTTTTTGCGGCCGGATGATCATAGCAGAGCAGAAAGATGAACATGGTGCAACAAACGCAAACTATATGTGTTTATTCTTCACGCGTAATCAAAGTGCAACACGTCATCACAGTTCAGGAGTCTCACCAGCCCACAGGACTTTTATCCTGTTTGCGTGACCTAATTGGATGCAACCATTTACAGGTGTTTTCCCTAAAACATCAAAAGGTTCAATTACTTTAAGCATTTTATATATATATATATATCTAACACATTATATCTATGAGACACAATGTGGGAATTCAACACCAGAATAAACACACATCTATATATTTTAACAATCGTTAAAACAATGAAAACCCAACTACAAAAACACCCCCCGCCTCTCCTATCACGTGGACTCTCCCGGAATATTCAAAAGAGAGTTTTCGAATATTGTGTGACGCTCTTCTGCTTTCCAGGTGAAACCAATCACCTGCTCCAGCACCCGACAAAACATTACAATCAATGAACACGTTTAAATGTTCAATAGATATGAATCAATACATATTCAATAAGAAATGTGAATGTTCCATAAAATAAAGTGCCAGTATTGTCATTTAAGTGCTAATACCATCATTAAAGTGCTAATACCATCATTAAAGTGCATGTGAAAGTTGCTTTGAAGTGCATATATATATACATATATATATATATGTATATATATATGTATATATATGTATATATATGTATATATGACAATATTACACCCTGATCCCCGATTAAAATTCTAGTCCAACCTTATTAATGCAGATGTTCATAAAGGCACAAGCCCTTGGTTATAATATTTCTTGACCCACATTTTATACACATATTATAAGAAAGTAAAACATAGGGGGAAAAACAACAACTTCTGTTTATGTTCGTGCATTAATAAATGAAAGGATTTCCCATCAGCCTCAGCTATATATTGTATTTAATATACGATAATCTTTTTTTCTCATCTCACAGTGGGACTAATTAACTATTCATTCATTAACCTTACCCGTTTTTCCTGTTTGTGGTCTTGGGGGCGGAGCTATAGTCTGTCCCTATGTGTCAGCCCTGTGACGAACAGGCTGTGCTAATTACCTAATATGTTGCTAATTAGCGCATTTTAGCTTGCAAACATCATAATCAGGGTTCGAGGGAATATTCCAATGGGTTTTCTCAAAGAGAATGTCAGGTCATCAGTCTGTGAGTTGAGGCTCAAGCACTACTAGGTGCTGCCTGGACAATTATCCCAAGCAGAAGAGTAAATCCACTTCTGAGTGGCTCAGAAGGTCAAAGTCCAAATCCTGGAAGCTCGGGCGGGACCTTGAAAGATCAAGTTCATGCTGGTCCCGTCTGGTTTTTAAAGCCTCTCAGAAACATTTCTACCAAAGTGGTACGTTAAAACTCAAATAAAATGCAGATTAATGTTAACTTATGTCTTCCTGTTTCTGAGGCTCCCCAGGTTTTTAAAAGCAAGCTTAGAGCTATTAAACATGGGAGAAAATTTGCAAAACAAAACTCAAACTTTGTGTGAAGTCAGGATCAACATAACCCTCTGATACTACCAACTACCAAAAAAAAAAAAAACCTTCAAAGTATGGAACCACTTTATTAAATTTGCATCAGTACAATAAAATGGACGATAATTGTCCAAAGAAACAGTATTCTGATCATTCCTTGATGAAAAAACAGGAGTGATGATGATGATGATGATGATGATGATTATGATATACGGCGACAATACAGCCTTCATGTGTTCTCAAAACAACATTAATATTACATAATATTTTTTCCACTACTGCATTTTTATTACGCTGCACGATATTCACGTTAAATATGTTGTAAGTTCGGACATTTCACTTTTTTACCCCCCCGATCTCTTCTTCAATGACAGACAAATAAAAATAAACAGCTGAGAACCGTAACTAGAAGAATATTCAACATATCAACAATAATCTGTTAAAAAAAAAACAACATCTGTTCAATGCAGCTCCTTTAAGTCTCCTGCGTTTTTCTATTGCTTGAGTCATTGTAATAAAACACAGCCAGGATTTTACCTACAGAATCAGAGTTTGGAGTTTTGAGTTGAGACAAAAATGTCATTTTATTCATAAATTGGTGGAAGCAGATTTTGTTTGAGTGAGCAAAAACACTGAGTTGTGCGTGAGATCGCAAGTAATAACCCCTCCGTTAGTCCAAAAACCACCACGCCTTTGAGGGTGCACTGCATTCTGGTCTATTTAAAAGAAAAAAAAAGATCTTTCCACCTCTTGGTGTCGATTGTTCACAATTGGTGCAAATGACGACTTAAGTTCCAGGCTCCTCCCACCACAACGCGACACTCACATGGACACAAATCCATAGAAGCGGCTTTACGTGAGCTCACGCGTCACACTGTGTCCACCTACTGATGTACACGCAGAAAAAAAACTAAAAACGCCACCAAATCAGAAAGTGTCACATTACAATCATGTTCGAGGTTCTTCTCGGGTGATGACATCACACGTGAAATAATCACGAGCTTCTAGCAGTAAGAATCGCATTCCTCAGCTACTAATGGTACAACGTCGGCCACAGTTTGCCGGCGTTAATGATCTTGTGCTGGATTTAGTTACAGTTCTGTTACTGTACAACACTCAAATCATGCCTGTCAGTAAAACGTAAAAAAAAAGGAGGCAAATTAAATAAAAAGCTGACCAGAGCAAACCTTTTCAAATTTCACAGAATGAATGCCTTTTATAGCCTCTATGAGATTTTTCCAGATCCGATGCGACGTCATAAAACGACCTACCATTAAGTGCTTTAGAGGGTGGAGAGAAAAAATAAATTAAATTAAATAAAAGTTTCAAATTCTTCATGTCGCAGCTTAAAGACCGAAAAGCACGTCGAGCGATTTGTTTTAAAGCGTTACTGTGAAACCTGGACTTTTACAAAGGCACTGATTGTGTAGACGTCCAATAAAAAAAAACTCTGGGCTCCGGATTGGACTTTAATGTTCTTCGATGCGTCAATTAGGTTCGATCGGTTCAGATCCGCGACCATTTTGCAGTGAGTTGAAGTTTTAATGAACTTTTTTCCCCCCATCGCAGGACATATTTCATGAAGTTTTGTTTTATCTGGTTCTGTAAGGAACTGAAATAATTTCAGATATAAAAGTGAAAAAGTCGAAGCCTAACTTCCAACAGTTCTCATATCAGCGCGAAAATAATACTGAATTTTACCGCAAATGTTTAGATAGAAATAACTTACTATTAAAAGAGTAACTTTAAGATTTTGATATATAAGCTCATTTTCTTTCTTGCCTTGTTTCTTCCGTCTGTTCCTCTACGTGACGCCCAAATCAAATAAAGTATGAGCTAATTAGCCGTTAGCCACATAAATCATGGGCTATAAGAAATGAAATCCACACATTTCCTAACTATTCCTTTTATTTACTACAGCTGTGCTGTCCGTTTGAAGAATATTATCTCACTATGAAATTATAGTTTGCAGGATTCCAGATTACGTTTGACAGATTATCGCGTTAAGCGTTACATTGCATAAAATCGAGGCAGAACTATGGCTGCCAAGAAAACGTGGACCGACTCAAAAAGACGTTCCTCCAGATGTGAGACGTATTTTAAATGAGAGAGAATCATTCCAGGTCAGTTCGCGTCTAAATCGTCTTCTCCTGTAGGTTTAAACCAAACGCATTGAATTTCATCGAGTTTCCCACTTTCTTTGGTTTGTTTTCCGCCAATCCAGTTCCAGAAGACGGATGACATCAGATGTGAATACAGACACTGGATTTTACCGCACCTTTTCACCGCAGTGGTGGGCGTTTATGGATTTAAGTCATTCTGTACTTCTGAGTGACAGAACAGCTGCAACATTGAGGAATGAACGCACTGATGGTTCTTGTGGGTAGTCAAAATAATATTTACACATCCAAACGCCTGTTGCACAAAAGCAACAACAACAACAACAAAAAACAGCAACCATGATTAGGGTCTAAAGGAGGCAAATATTTCCAAAAAGTAATATTGTGAGGCATGTAATCGCAATCAGGTGAATAAATTGTGAACTTTTCTCTCGGTTTTGAAAAGCCCTTACAACGGATCCGGACAGGAAGTCCTTCCTCATACATTCCTCCATTCAAACACAATAATACATTAAAGGCTCTCCAAGCTCCTCTTCGTTTAAACGTTCCAAACTTTAAGTCACGTTGTACTATTGCATCACATCATTTGTATCTCAGGACAATACGGAACCATTGAAGTCCCTTCAGAAAAAAAAAAAGTTTGACTTGTGCGCAAAATTTATGTTATTTGGAAATAAGAAGATTTACGTTTTAATCCAAAAGCGTCTCTTGATGGACAACGCCACCATTTAACTTACAATGGGCTTACAAAGTTTTATTTTCTTATTGTGTGTGAAACACACAGCGAGGAGAGGGGCGCGTATGTTAATTTCACCTAAGTCAGAACACATACACAATGCCGACCAACATTACGTTCGCTGTGACCCTTCAAAATAAGACCAGCTAAGTGACACTAATCAGCAAACGGAAACACGAGCATTTGCTTATGGCATAAACAGAATAAATGAAGTACCAGCTAACAGTTTTTACTCGTAGATACGGGATCGTCATCAGCAGGAATAAGTGACTGAGCATAATGAAAGACAACAGGCAGCAGCTACACTAGTTGTTTTCAAAGAACAGGCCTGCCTTTTGCAATGCCGAATTTATTTTGTGTGCACAAGATAATTGTATGGTGTGTACAACTATATTATACACACGAAAAAAATATATATATTCTCAAGGGACTTCAAGGTCAATCTGTCATAGATGAACAAACATCAGAATCATTTACCTTCAAATGTGCCTCAAACAAATGTCATAATGAGGGAATTGAGGAAAGCAGTTCAAAGATGCACATCTTTAAGGGCTTCCACAGAGCATGTCTACAACTTTCATGGATTATACCCATTGGTTTTTGTGGTGTGGACAGATGTACGAGGGTTACTGTCACTCTATTGTTATTCACATTGCATCAATCTGATTTTTTTTTTCTGAGTTTCTGTGAAGCTTGGAAAAAAAAATTTGGGATAGGAAAAAAGCACAACCTCTATTATTTGCCTGTTAGGTAGTAGAATAGAGTAGAGTTCGGATCCCTTATGGATATTATTTGGAATTAAAAACACTGTTAAAGACCAGTATTGTTATCGTAAAGAGAACTTCCAAAGATCTTCGCTGAAAGGCCCCTGGGGGCCCATATTGCAATGATGACCAGTAAAGTTCAACCGGTTGTCGAGGCAAGGTGGGGTTTTTTTATGACAAAAGCAGTTACATTTCCAGGTAGGATACAAAGATTATAAATGACCCTGTATTTGACTTGATAGTTGCTACTAGACTTTGTGATCATGTTGTGAAAACAAACAAACATCTTGAAGAAATACCTGTTACACAAAGTCAAACCACAACAGGCGAAATCTGACTTTCGTACTTTCATTTCGTCGTCAACGCCACGAATGTGTGCGACGAACCAACGGACGTTTCCAACTGGCCAATTATGCGAGATGTCGGTCACAGCTTCTAAAGACCTGGCGACATTTATTTGAGATTATTAGGAAGAAAAGTCGTGAAGCTTATGTGGAAATCCTCTAAATAAGCTATTTCTTCCAGATTATTTATTGATACAAGCAATAGAGCTCTTGCTACCTGACTATGACTATGTTGAAATATAATTGCTGTTATATGCGACCTAAGCTTTATTTTTATAGTTAATATTGATACGATTGGTTGGAAATCGGAACTTCTTTTTTTTTTTGCCTCCCAGGCGTAAAACAGTGACACATCAAAGTTGCATGTAATGCCTCTGAGAACTAAGAGGGTTGAAAGTTCAGGTGAGTACATGTGCAGGGTCAAATACTGGGCGTGTAGGTTTGAAACTCTTATATGCAAACTTTTGACTCTCTCCAGCATTTCACATTTCCACAGCAAACATGAGCTCCTTCTGAGAAGCTCGGAGAACCGATCCGAGGATCCGACTCTTCCTGTCCAGGTGATTTCACCACATAACGTGACACAGCCTCTATCGGCACATGGGAACACAGTCAAACGTCTGACGGGACGTCAGAAGTCCCGTCATCTGCGCTCACTTTTAAAGTCCCGATTCCCAAAAGTGTAAATGCTGTACTATTGTATCTGGTCAGAGTGAAGTAAAAAACAACAACAACAACAAAAAAAAACTGCTGTAGAGTATAACCGGAAAGAAAATATCTTGTTATTTATATTATATAATAAATAATACAACTTTGTTCACACATATATATATATATATATATATATATATATAAATGTATATATATAATATATGTAAAAAAAAAGAAAAAAAAAGGGGTGGTTGGTTTGCAAAACCCGCTTGATAGAGAAGCAGCGACAGAGATATTACTAAAAAGGAAATAATATATATATTGCCTACATTCGAATATACAGAGTTTCTTAATACAATCCGTCTCGACTCCTGAGTTTGAGCGGGTGTTAAACGAGACACTTTTCAAAAACACTCCAACTCTCAGCTGTGCGGTCCGATGGAGCTCCTAGTCAGGTTGCGGAAAAGAGGGAAAAAAAAAAAAAGGATCCTTCTGCAGCACAAGCAGGGCAGTGTTTCACCTGAGGAGCAGCTGAGCGAGCTGAGGTTTCATTCTTAAAGTCTTTTATGGTCATGAGATATCGATTAAATGCTGGTCAGAAACCAAGTAACCATGTGACTTCTACTTTTAGCCTTCCGTGAGGTCGGGTAAAGCTGCCGAAGCCGCGCTGCTTTTCCTCCAGCTCCACTCTAGTCCTTCACCCCCAAAATTATGTTTCCATGTGCAGAAAGAAGAATGCCAGGAATGAGGCCTCAGATGGTGACGTGAAAGGAGTCCCAGCTGTCGTCTTTGCCGACGCCGCTCCCGTTCTTGGATGCTGCCATTGTTGCCGTCTCGTCACTGTCGCCGTCTGGATGCTCCCCGGTGGGAGTGGCACCGGGATCCGGGTAATACTCGTCGTCCTCGTCGAAGTAGCCGTTCTCCATCAGGCTGAGGCTGGAGGCAGCACTGAGGTCCTGGCAGCTTCCTTTGTACTCCTGGATCGACTCGTGGAGCGACCACAGCTGACACAACAGGGACATGTCCTGCTGGCGAAGACCCACCTGGAGAAAGCAGCACCAAGATCCTGGTTAGAACGCCTGATTTACGGTGTTGATCGCAGAAAATAACATATTATCTGGTTCTAAACTTAAGATACGGTTTAACTCTACAAGCACAAAGTCAAACTTTTTCAGTGCAGGGGGGAATTTCAGGAAGCAGAATTAGTGGAAAATCCAAGTTGGTGAAGCCTGAGATGAGTGAAACTCTGGGTTTTCCGTTCCAGAAAGCTTGGATAAGTTAAGCTTTGAGTCAGTTACCGCGGTAACTTATCCTGAGAAACTAGCCTGCTGGCTGGCAGGTTTACTTCGAGGAAGCCCGAGTTTACTTCTAACTCCTCCTCCTTCTGAGCCTGAAGCATTTATGTTACATTCATGTTATATGTTGGCTTTGTTCAGGGACTTCAGGGCTTGTGGCCTGCTCAGTGCTGTCGCTAGCTGTAGCAGCTCAGCCAGCATTAGCCGCCCTGCCAGCATTAGCGTCATTTGATGTGTTAGATTAAGTTTTGAACGTTTTTGGGGTTGTTCCTCCACAGCTTATATTGTCCTTACGTTTAAAAACCATAAATGACGGCATAGGTACATCCATCCAGGGGAATCGTGTCTGGCTCTGAGCTTGCGCTAGCTTTAGCCGCTCTGCTAATGTTAGCCGCTCTGCTAACGTTAGCTTCTTGAAACTCTCTATGTTTCTCGGGATGATTAGATTTGATTTTTGGTATTAAGTTCTTTGTGCTGAACGTTTTTGACCGAGCTCACCGAAGCATTATCGCAACCTTATGAACGGGAATGTGGATCGTCTGCGCGTGTGTGAAAGCGTTTCTGATTAGGTGAGTCGATGCATGTAAACGCCGGGTAGGAAAAGATCACAGGGTCACGTAAACATGTGACCGAAACTGCATTTCGGAAAGGTTTAATTCGGAAAAGAGAAAAGTGTCCCATGTAAACCCACCTATAGTGCAGGTTCAAGGTTATAAACTGGAAAACAATGTTGAATTGCAGCAATCGCCCTATATGTGATGCCCTAAACATGTTGAAATGCAGAGCTACGTTGTTGAAGAGGGCGTGGCTGCCACATGCCAAAATGCATGCAGGGATGTCAGGCTCCATTCAACACAATTTACAGTTCTAATTTTCATTATTTCAACTACTGGTCTGAAATTAAATGGGATTTTGTTCACAAAGAAATGCTGCAAATCCGTACACCTAAAAAGCTGTGGCTTATTATAGTATGAGCTTTTGATTAAATTTCCTGTACACCAAACTGGCTATAATCAAACTAATCATTTCAGCTCTAAAGGCAGCTTGAGGGCAAACGTTTCATCACTTATTTGATCAAAAGAAACATGAGTATATATTTTATTTGAGCTCTCCGTCTCATTTAACACACTTCTAATTATACGGTTGACAGAATAAATGATAAATAATCCTCAGATCGGATATTAAAAGGCTAAATCTATCTGCTGGCAGGGTTGAACAGGTCATTTCCCCTGCGTATCAGTCAGGTAATCGAGCACTACGCAGTGAGGTTGACTGAATGGTATTCCGAAACAAAATCAGATCGGGTAAACACGTGAGTCAGAGTTAGTTCAGACAACTGGGAGTCAGGCCTGTGCTTCAAAAACTGGGGAGTGGCCTACTAGTTCTAAAATATAGGACAGAGACAACTTTTCAGACGATACAAGCTTTAAACTCATAATGTCGTATTAACTGCAACACAGCAATAAACCTCAAGCAGGGACCTGCCACACGGAGAGTTAAGTACATGCAATAATGGGACAGGATTTAGTTAAGACAGTCACTAAATAAAGAAAAGGATTAGAGTTTCAGCATCACTAAGACTTTTTGAAACTAAATGACTCCGTGTGAGGAAACAGACTATTGTTATGCGTCGACCAATAGTCATCGACGGGTTTATCATGACAATGAAATCTGGTTTGGGTCTGCTATAAAAATTCTTGCTTCTGGCAAGGGAGGCTAATAGTGTGTATTAGGTGTCCTGTCTTAATTCACACTAAATTGAATAAGAGGAATTGGTTAATGATAGCCAATGATTTACCGAAAACATAATATATATATCCTAAAGCTGAAAAGAAGCTTTACTTGCGGTACCAAACTCTATTTAAAAACATAAGCAATTTATCTTCCCAATCTTACAAACTAATCTAATATTATGGTTAACATATAAAGTGATTCACTTTTGGATCTGACATTGTGTTTTCTTAACTTCGGCAAACAAAGCTATGATTGATTAAATTTACATAATAAGAGAGAAAGCAGAGAAACGTTCAAAGATGGTCTTGTTCGACAGTAATTTGGTCCACAAGAGAATCTAAGTGGGCTACAACAAAATAAGCCACATAAATTTATTAAAGTGTATATTTGGACTATATTAAGAGGTGAATGGTAAGTGTTATGTGTGCCGAATCTATCAGGAGACTATAATAATGAGGAAAAACCATTAATATATGTGCTAGGAAATGTCTAAATTCGCCCAAAAACTAGACAACCGTAAACTGCCGGAGTTCATAATGTGCTTCTGCGGAGCAGCTGGATTAGGCTGCTTTGAGTGCGGACGGATCACTTTCTTGCCGTCAGACGAAAAGACCGCTGGCTGAATTTTTTACCATCTCTTTCCGCAGAAGAGCCAGAGCAGCGTCGAGGTTGGCCGGCTTGTTCTGCAGCAGGTTGTCGGTGTTGTTCCTGCCTCTGCTCAGGTCGTCCTGGATCATGGTTTTCTTCACATACATCCTCTCCATTTCTCTCCACGAGCCGCCACTGGAGTTCAGCAAGCCGCTCAGGCTCTTCGGCAGCGGCGGCAGACCCTCGATACAGGCCATGCCTCCCACCGAACCGTTCGCTGACTTACCATTCATCGTCCTGAGAGTTACCGAGTCCAGAAGTAGTAGTATTTTCACTCAACGTCGCCGAGTTTTCCAATCGTATAAGAGGCTGTTAACAGTCAGTACTCTCCCGTACCAAACAACCCGAGCAACAGTCGTGGTTTTCTCTGCCGCGGGCGGCCAGCGACGCCACGTCAAGTTAACCGGAACCAAGCATCTGAGTTCTAGTATGATTATCAAAATAAAAGCATCACGGTAAATATTGTTTATTCTCCTCTTCTTCTTCTTCTTCTTCTTCTTCTTCTTCTACTTCTTCTTCCTTTCCTTTATAATAATAATTCTAATCATATTAACCAAAAATGTCTATTTACAATTCAATATGTGCCTTCTGAAAGTACTTCCCCCCTAAAAAGCCCATTTCACATCAATAATTCATCAATAATGATTAAATTGCATGGTAAATCAATTGTAATCAGACATATTCGTTTGCCAGTGTATTATTTGACTTAGTTATATCCATGCAGCACAGTTTAATAGTGGGTAGAACACAGGATAGTGGTTTCCAGTCTGATTTGGGGCATAATATCTGAGTGAGTTTGTATGTTCTCCTATTTTCTTTGTGTCCCGGCTTGTGGATAAATGTTTCGGATGGCCACTGTCTACCCATGATATGATATAGTAAAAAATACTGAATAAATCAAAATATAGAATGTTATCGAAGATCACATAACGATGTGGTTATATTGTATTTATAGACTGTTTAACTTGTTTGAACTGGAAAACCAAAAAATATATACATAAATTATATTGAATAAAAATAAATGATATAGAATAATAGACAGAAATTGGATCTGAAGCCTTAGTATGGCGTTGCATTTTTGTGAAGCTAAAAAAAAAGCTTCTTCAGTTTTAACCAATTTTTTTCTCAAAATATTACAGGCAGCCAAACACAATTAATAATAGTGATCGCAATGTCATCTGTATTAAAAGCTATAGAAAACAATATCCAATGAAGAAATAGTCCACGTCGTATAGCCTACAATACAGCCTGTAATTCAATAAAAGTGAAGACTCGAGTTTTATTTTGAAATCAAACTTCTGGTTTTGGTATGATTGATTGTTAGAAACTTGATTATACTGGATTCCAGTTGAAAAGTAAGAATCCGCTTCCTGTCGTTTTAACAAAGTGTCTGCTGGGCGTCTCCCTGCAAACACACGTCCAGGAAAACTGTCTTTTTTTCATAATGAAATAGTTTACTTATATGATATTTCTTATTACTTATACATTTTATCATCACACAAGGGGATATGAACATTTAATTTTGTGAAATGATTGATATGACATAATTGCCTAATACAGTTAATGTGGTCATTATTCTTTGAAAAAGTTTTAGATGCTTAGATCCCTATGGGAGATTCTTGTATAGGCTCAAGCAGCAATGCGTGGTGGTGGTGGTGGCTGATTACCCTACAGAGGCTGATTAATATGATGAAATGATGCATCTTGAGTCCAGTATGTGTGCTTTTAGAGGCATTATACATATTATTAGTGACGCAAAACAATATAATATACGATGTGGAGTTTGTAGAGACTAATTCAAAACATTTGGAGCCATATACTGGCTCCAAATATTCATCAACAAGGAAAGATGGGTTGCTAAGAAAATACAATTCAGGAGATATACAAACAACACAAACAAAAAGAAATGAAAAAAAAGTGGAAGTGGTCTTTAACTGTCAAACAGTCGGGGTCTGCTATTTAGCATTAAACTAAACGTCTTCATTCCTTTTGGTTTGACGTTTGAGTTTGTTTGTTTTAGTCCTGTTTGTTTTAGTTCAGTACAGCCAAACACACTAAGAGGTTTGAGGTCATGACGGGAGTGTGTGCGCAGGACAATAGTTTGAGCATAAAGGACAGATGGTGGGCTTCACTTCAAACCCCCAGTCTGCTGCCACGTCACCACAGTAAAACAACACTAACGCTGAAACCAGCACACAAAAGAATCACACACACGCCGTGGCTAAATAGGGTCATGTGCTGTGCCCACACACACACACACACACACACACACACACAAACACAGCTGATACAAATTATGTGGCTTTCTTGTACAATATTATTAATTCCAAATAAACTCTTAAACCTTTAATGTTCTCACCAAGAAAAAGGAACTATGGAAAACTTGATTTCTTCTTCTTTTTTTTTGCACATTTTATTCCATTTATTAATCTAAAATCTTAAACACTCTGAATTTACCATTGAAAAAAAGGAACATTGTTCAGTAAATCATGTATTTAAACAGTTAAAAACATCAAACTTCAATGGAAAAACAGTCTATTTTAATAAACGTTAAATCTGTTCACCGTTTTTTTTGGTTTAGCGGGTTTTCAGAAAACTATTAGTCTTCTTTTGGGTTGTGTGAAGCTACATCATTTTTAATATGCCAAACGTAACCCTACATATCAAACAGTCATGGTAACGCCTCCTCCTCCGTGGCCTGTTTGACTGGTGGTGTCCCTCAAGGCTCCATCCTTGGCCTCTTCCTGTTTAACTCATACTATAAACGGTTTCAGTCACAATCTCCCAATAAGAAATAATAACTCTCAACAAGACCGTTCAGCAGGACATTAAAAGGTTTAGAGCCCAAAATAAACTTTTGTAACCATATTGTTGAAACGCTTCTCAGACATTTAGATTTTTTAATTTTTGTAAGATACTGTAAGATATTTGATTTTTTTTATTACAGTATTACTTATATTTCTTTAGGTCCCCAAGTTTTCACATGCATTGAGTTGTCAGAATCAGTGACACTAGGAAATGTGTGGTGGAAATCTCTTAAAGGAACAGTGCATCCTAAATCAGAACTATTGATTTTACAACCTTTAGTCCTTTTTAGACGAGATTTGGAACAACTTGTTGAACTTACTCAAAATCTCGTGTTTTATTTGTGTGTGTAGATTCTCATTCATTCAGGTTATTAATAAAAAGCAACTGGACTTTCTCTATTTAAAGGTTTGAAAAGAGTCTCACCTCTCGTCCAAGAGGCTCCAGCAGCTCCCAGGCATCCAGCCTCCTGTTGGGCGCCGTTAAGGTCACGTGTGTGTTGATCACATCCAGCCCTATTGTGGATTGTTCCGACGGTTGAGGTCACTAATGGATTTTCTTACTTGACCGTCACATGAGCGGTTGGTGTCACGTGATTGAAGGGGGAATGGTGGTAAGCTGCCTGGGGAAGGTTATCAGGGCTTCCCTGTCTGTGGCTGATAGGCGTTATTTGTTTACGCCACCACCAGGAAGGTATAGATAGCTTCAAACTATCCTGTCGAAAATGTAGACATTGTTTTCATTAGTTGGTATCTCTTGTCAGAATGCATTCTAAACAGGGCCGGAGGTCTTGTGTAATCTGAGGTCACGCCATAGATTATCTATCATAAAGGACGACCCATTATAAGCTGCAGAAGTGGTCTGTAACGAGATGCCATTTCCTGTCCGTCACAGGAAATGCACATTGGAGAAAGCTCTTAGGAGACACTGCTTCTGAGGAAGAATTAGGCTTCAAAAGAACTTAATATTCTCCTTATTCGCGACTTCTGAGGAAGAAATGGGTCCGATATGGACTTTGGTGGCTGAAATAATCTGTCATAATCTGTGCTCACATATCCCCTTTCCAATTGGAGTGAATGAATGCCGACTGATCTCTTCCGGGGTTGGTGCGGTGGAGAAATCCATACAGGAAGTGAGTTTTCTCATGCTCGAGTCTTTTTAGCTATTTCAAATAGCGTTCAGGTCCCTGAGAGAAGAAACGGAGGGAATAGCATAGATTTTGATGTGGCCATGATAAAGTCGCTTATCTCGGATAGTCGGCTCTGCCTCAAGCCGAATGAAGTAATGCCACCTGTGTTACGACTCTGGAACCACGCTCTTTGCATCTGGAATCATGCGTTTGTAAAAATAACTCTTGACTTGACTTGAGTCATTTCTTGCACAATTTGTTTACTCCTGAAGTGTGTAGAGCTTCAAGCGCTTGTGTCGGTCTCAGGAGTCCACTTGACAAAATGCAGTTTTAAGCACTAGCTTAGAACTGCATTTAGATCTAGCTTCCCCTAGTGTCAAAAGATATACAACCCACCTTTCTCAAAATCACTCCACTTCTTCCTCACACTGAGGTCTATGTGGGGACAATATTTGAAAAGGATCCATGAAACAGTGTTTGAGTTCCGGCCTTAACATAAAGGATCTGATTCCGCGGCGGAGGCGAAGACGGTTGCATGATATACCTGAATGTTTGCTGTTATAATAAAATGATATTGTATTTATTGCTGTATCTGTGTATTCTGGGATCAACAAACAATGTTATTTTATTCTGAACTGCTTTAGTCTGTTTTAATTCCCTGCCATCAGTCAACACAGTATCACACCAGCCCTCGAGAAGCATCACGTCCCCCCGGTGCGCATAATCCTGCTCTTACCGCAATTAGCCTGTTAGCCAAACCCCCGACCGATCAAGGACAATCTGTTTGGTGAGAGGGGTTTTATGGGCAGGGGGAGCCCCCTGTAAGCTTTCATCAACACCGTTACCATCCTCATCCTCATCATCAGGGCCTCCTGAGATGAGAGGATTGGACGTATGATGCCCCCCACCCCCGGGGATGCGTGGAACGGTATCAGGCTCGTATTAATCGGCCTTGCTGAAAAGCACAGTGGGTTTGTGGCACTTAGCATAGGCTGGGTAATAATGGTCTAAAGCGATCCGCTTAGGTCTCTGCGATAAATTACAGTAACATTCATGTAGGCGTAAAAAACCTCTTCCATCATTGTTTGTCTTTTATTTTTGTCAGATTGTACTTTCTTTAACTCTCCTCCTCCTCCTCTTCTTCCTCCCTGATATATATCTTCTAAATTTTTTTACTTACAATCTAAAACTTTGCTGAGACATTTGATCCAAAGGCAGAAATTCCTAGACTATGATAATTAAATGTTAAAACCTGTTTGTTATCATTAATACAAACAACACAGTCCAAAAATATCCTCACCGAGAAAAAACTACGCAAAAAATATTTCTTTGGGTCGTTCATTAATTTAATATCGTAGACGCTCTAAATTCACCATAAAATAATTTGAATTCTTTAATGAAGCACGTTAATAAAATCAGCAAAAACAAAACAAAAAATCTGAATCTTATTTATTTCATGGGGAACCGGTCAAATTAGATTAGCTCCACCTTTTGTTAAAGTATGTTTTTAGAAAACTGTTTGATCCTTATTTAACTTTTTTTGGTTGTATGAAGTTACATAACTTTGTTTAAAAAGTCTTCACATGTTTTAATATGCCAAAATAAATCCTACTTATCAAATAATGCTTTCTCAATAGCCACGGTTAATGCCTCCTCTGCATCGACCCCTTTGACATGAGGTGTGCACCAGGGCTCTATCCTTGGCCCCTTGCTTTTTAGTATATAAATATATATATATATATAATAAATATATATATATATATATTATAAACAGATTAACATTTAGAGGATTAAAATATTAAATTCTCGTCTGGGAGGCGTCACAGCCAGAGAAAGACAATAGGTCTGAGAGGAGGGAGTGTGTGTGTGTGTGTGTGTGTGTGTGTGTGTGGAGGTCAGCTCCCTATAGTGTGTCATTGCAGGGAGGGTCAGGGAAGAGGCGTGGTCGCTGAGAACAGCTGCTGTCGCTGACGTGAGTTTCACCTCTGCTGAGGGGCCTCAGGATGAGGATGAGGATGAGGGCTTCCTCCCGAGACAAACAGGAATGGGGTCAGAATGAGTGGTCTTAAGAGGAACAATAGGTGGATGGTAGTTTATATGGAAGAAATAAAAAAAAAGGCATGGCTACAAGAGGTGTATTCAGGTCCGACGGTGATCCAAAAATGAGTTGAACGTTCGAGTGGATGATGAAGCATCTTCTTCCTTCTCTTGAAGACGGGAAGCAACTAGAATAGCAGTCAACGGAGACCAAACCTCCACGTACACGTGTGTCTGACTCTCGCCACACGCCTCCACGTGGATTCATGGACACCAGTTCGGTGGTTTTTATGCAATCAGGGAAAATACTGAAAAACATCATAGCTCACATTATTAAAGGTTCAGTGCGTAATATTTACGGGCGTTTTCGTTTAGTGGTAAAGTTTACTGTCACTATCCAAGAATCTATGGTGGCCTTGAAGCGTCAAGGTGATGCCCAGCCAGGGGGGTAGGGAGCAGTCCGGCGTCATCATGGAGTCACGTGACCATCATGTGACCATCATGTGACCATCACCGGCCAGTCCGATCGGAACCCCCTCGGCAGACTCCACGGACAACATCATTAACCTCTCAATGCTTTCTTTCTCCTTAATGTGACCCAAACTTATTTTTAAGGGAATTTTGTTTCAGATCAGATTTCAGGGACTTTCATGTTTGGTTCTAGATCAGATACAAATCCAGTTTGTGCTCATGTGAACGGTCATACAGGATTCCCTTCAGCTGTCGTTATCAGTAACGTGAAACGACCCGAGAGCGCAGACGACGACATGAATGCAGACTGTCAGCTGAACAGCTGATGAAGAGTTTGTTGTCCTTCAGAGCAAAAGTATCGTGCATAAATGACAGAATTATTTTGACTTGGTTTTATCGGTGCTATTCCCACATTATCAACTCAGATGAACAAATATAGAGTAATTATTCAAAATGTCCAGTCATTAAAGCTCACTGAATCTGATTGTGTTGCTTTGTGGACATCGGAGATGATGTCATCAGATTTGCTGAGTCGTGCTTTCTTTTGCCACACGTGGAATGTTGATGCACGTGCAGCCGGTCATCAAAGATCTGCAGCAGCAGACGCTGGAGATTGAAATGCGATGGGTATTTGCTGACAGGCCCCTGGCTTTGTTCCAGCAGGGCGTAGTCCTGAGCAGCTGGCCTCATGCTGCCTGACCTCTGCCCTAACCCCCCCCGCATCCTCATCTTCATCTTCATCCCCACCCAACAACTCCATTACACTGATTTCTCCTCTCAGTCACTCCAGTGCGACTCCTGTCATTAGGAATGGTTTAAGGCGAAGGCAGCGTTCATGTTAGCGAAGAGTTCATTCGTTCAGGTCCTGACGATTTTTCATTGGACGCATCAGAGGCGACGGGACATCTTTTAAAGCTTCAGTAACATCTTGAAGCCTAATAAAATAAAAAATAAATCAAAGTCCATTTTCATCTCCTGAGTTTTACGTGTTTTACCTGATGATGATATCTGAGGCAAAAATGCAGGAGTTATAATCACAATTATTATGCCCTGAACAACAAAAAAAAAGCAACACGTGCAAAAATAACATCAAAAAAATAAAAGCAAAGATTAAGAAACACAACAGGAGGGACAAAAGACAGAAAATAAAACTTTAAGTAAATTTTTTTTCTCATTTTAGCAACAGTTCAACAAGCATATTTAGTGTTAGCGTGACATGCTAGCACTAAATATGCTAACATTCTGAACATTACTGTAGTCTATATTGAATTGCCACTAACTTTATTTCAGACATTCAAATTCTGACCCTCCTACATGTTCTGGTGGAAGAACTGGTCTCATGTTCGCCATGTGGAAAAACTCTTATGAATAAAAAACTGTAATGGCTCCTTGACTTTTTTCATACCACAATCATGAGGTTAGTTTGGAGTTTAAAACCACGACTGTTACTACTGACTGCTCTGAAAGTATGACAGAGACTCAGAGTCTACCAAAGTGTATTTCTAAACTGACGTTTAACGCGTCCGATCAGTAAATGTCATTCATGTTGGATCGTGACAGCAGGAATAATCGGACAAAGTCCACGGGAAAACAGAACGGTGGAAATATTTTATTTGGCAACAAAACCTCAAAATATTTAATCTAAAAACAAACACAACAGACAGATTTAAAATTAGACGGCCGTACAAGTAAAATCAAGAGTTGATCAAATTTTAAAATCTGACAATCATCCGGAATTTTCCCTCTGCACACGTGACTGATCCCAGTACAGGAATCCTCGCCGTGAGTCACTGGGGCAAAAAAAAATCAGATACCTGAGCTCCGCCTGACCCGTAGAGGGGTGTGGTGCAAATGTGGAGCAGAAAATAAATAAGTGTGAAGTCTGAACCAAAGAGGAGCAGAAGTCAGGAAGTGTCTCCTGCAGCAGAAGGACAGACGTCCAAGGATGAAGATGAACGACAGTAACCAGCCAACAAAAACAAAAACAGGATATAATCCTCCGTATATTAGAAGTCAACTCTTCACACCCTGCTGTCAGACTCGTTCAGGGTGAAGCAGACAAGTGCTGGTTGTAGGGAACTCTGATGAGACATTTGAGGAGAGCTTTCTAGAGAACTAAGCTGTATGATTTAAAAAAAAAAAAGACATTGCAATGACTTTGTAAATGTGAAATACTCTTTTAAAACTAGAACTCTTCCGTTGGGGGTTAAAAACAGCCATCAGACGTTCTTGAGTGAATTTCTCCCTCGCTGGACATGAGATATCTTACTTCACTCTGTTAAAGTGGAAGGCACGAGAAACAATCGTCATTATTACGTCGGGCCAACACTGAAAGCTACAGAGAAAGAAACCCGGAACCTTCCTTGACCTTCAGTCAATCAGACGTGTTTGTTTTAATGACTGCTGGACGTCAGATGAGGCTCCAAAACATTAAAAAAAGGTAAGGCCAAAGCTGGAATAAAAATTTGTGCAGATCTTCTTTACCACCTCAGACAGTTTATACTGAGCATCCCTGCCTGAGTGAAGAGGAAGGTACCCAGAGTCCAGATTCTGGTTTGTGGTCACTATTCTAGAAAGAGAAATCAAAGCAGGTCAGCATTATGTTTCCCTCCTTAATGTATTTTCTCTTTGACATTTTCTGTTCGTGACTCCTCAGATGTGTCCTCTGATGTTTGAGAGTCCCTCAACCCGGAATAAGATACAAAGTAGTAAAATTCACCCACCCAACGATTGATCCAGTGTGGTATTCAGACTGGGTTTAATCTTTTTCAAACTTCCATCTCCACGATCAGCTACTTGAAACTTCTCCAGGTTTTTATTGCAGCATCGTTTTTATTCCACAGATCCGCCGCTCCTCTTTCAGGACAGGCAGGAATCAAGATGCTCGTTGATCTTTGACTCCTGGATCTGTGATTGACAGACCGGGCAGCTGACCATGAGAGCGGCGGAGGAGGTGGAGGGAGTAACGGTGCGTAGTCCTGCAGAGGAGTGAGGCTCGGAAGCAGAGGTGGAGGAGGATAAGGAGGAGGAGGTGGGAGTTCTTTGCTGCGCTGCAGGTGATTGGTTCTTTACGGTCTCAGTCCATGTTGCTGATTTGTTGTCCAGATTTTTCTGGAAGAAACTAAAGATGGAGGCTGAGCTGCTGCGGTCGTCCCACGACCTCTTCCTGGACGCCTGACCCCCAGCAGCAGCTCCTGGTGGGATGTTGGCATTAGAGCGATTGGAATACTTGGACTGCGTTGGCTTGGTGGGGCTTCCTCTGATTCCAGTCAGACCTCCAGATGAATAGTTAGTGGGCTCACTGGGACTGGGCTGGGAGGTTCTGGAAGATGCAGAATGGTTTTTTGGTTGTGTAGGTGAGAAGGAAGATGAAAGGGAAGCACTCTCCGTACTGCTTGGTGATGTCATTGGATCTCCTTTAGTTTCGGTGTTTGAGGGTTGACTCAAGGACTTCCTGAACCCTGAACCGCTCAAGAGGTCTTCAATGGACCTCTGTTTCATTTTGCTTGTCTCTTGCCTTTTACCGCCGCCGCCAAAGGGTTTGGGGATTCTCACCGGTGAGCCGTTGATGCTGACGAAGACTCTGGTGTTACCGACAGACCTCTTCACGGGTTGCTTTGACCCAGTAGAGGAAGTTGGTCTGATGGAGGGAAAGACGTTAGAGACTCTGCTGCTGTCCGGGCCGGAGCCAACAGGAGAACTTTTAGCAGGAGATGAAGGGGTGAGCAGTTTCTTCAGAGGGGAGAGTGGGCCGGACGAGGAGGTTCTCAGAACAGGCACAGCTGGTGTGTAAGACGGCGAGGAAGACGTGGAGGACTGTGACTTCCCTCCAAGCAGGAAGCCTTTGCCACTAAATGGGATGATGTTCCTGATGTCCTGTGATCCAGAAACTGAGCGGATGAAAGATACGGATTCAGAGTCAGGAAACAGAGTTTCTTCAACATTTCAGACAAGTAGGCTAGAGCATTTAATTACCGCATAGCTTTTATACATAAATACATTTACTCATTTAAGGGCAGAGAGTTCTTTTAATGATCTAAACTGTAAAGTAAAGCAGACAAGTTGTGATTTCCAGGAAGTACCAGACTAGTCCAGACCTTTTTTTTCTTTTTTTCTTTTAAAGGAGACCATTGTGAAGGCCGTCTTTGTTTATTCACAGCGGGAAAAAATAACGGTGGCACAACGAAACTCCAGTGTGTGATTTTAGAATGCTTACTGGGATTTACACAAGCACACCAGGCATTACACGCGTCACTGCAAACATCAGAGTGTCGAGTGTGGAGTCTTTGCACAAGCCTGGAACATCTCTTTGTCCAAAATGATGTAGCATGGCAAAACCTTAAACTATTGTGTCTGTCACACTGTGGTTGATTTGGGAGTTTCTCCCAAATTTGAGGACATTTTGAGTTTATTATCTTCTTTATTCTGCTATAAGCTGCTTTTTGAAGTTTTCCAGTTGAGGGTTGCACACATAAAAGGTCATCAAGAGGTCACAGCCCCGTCCAGCACTACCGCCTCGCTAGTTTGCACGATAACACAGACATGGATTTTCACACCGCTAATACCGCCGCTGCTGACTCAGAGGGGAAACTATGAGCCTCGTTACGCCTTTCGTCGTGTTGATATGAAGAGTGAGGCAGAATGAGAATCAGACGCTCCTCCACCCGGCTGTGGTAAACAGGTTTGAGAATCAGTCCAACATAAAAGATTCCATAAAGTCAAAACATGCTGCTTCTACATTTTGTAAAGATTGTATGGAGATTTTATCTGTGCGACCAATTCTGACAAAGTGCAGAAAGGCAGATTTTGTTCCTGGCTTTGTTTAAAGCTAAAAGAAAATAGTCTGCTGCTTCATTTCTATGGTACATCGTGGACGTAGTATCAGTTTCCTCATTTAACTAGGTGTGTAAATCACCAGTTCCATCACGGTACGATATCATATCCATTCTTTGGACAACGATACGATGTTTGCCGATATCACAAAGTCTGCCACGATAGGATTACGATTGGATTCGATTCAGGGGCCTGCAATCGATTTCAAACGATATGATGTCATTGTTGAACAAAATTGGGTGCGTTTCACATTAAGAAAGAAAAAATCATAAAGCAATTTTGACATGTTTTGACAAGGCTAAAATGTTAAAGACATTTCAGCAGTAATAATAACAAAAAATTAATGATAAATAAAAGAGAAAACCGGGTATCTGACAGTGAAGTGACAGTTCTGTGCTCAGTGGTTTGGAGGTGTTAAACTCTCTGAATGTTTTACATCCCACAGAATAAAACATCAACAAAAAGTTAGATGCTAACTACTTTAGCATGTATAAGGCGATTCCCACAATATGTTAGCATTAAGCTAACGGATAATAAAACGGTAATAAACACTCAGACTGCACCAGGAAGCCTATATCTCTTATTTGAAGAACGGGTAATCCACCAAAGTGAACGCTAACGATCAGGGAGAGCAGAACAAAAAAAAGGACAAAATCAAGCCGCAGCCGCCGGCTGTTCTCATTGGTCCACAGGTCTGTGTGCTGATACTGAAAAGAGCCTCTGTACGGGAAACGCTGCTGGCGTAAGCCATTAGTAATTTCAAAATCAAGGCGTATCTTAAAGAAGAAAATATATATCGGTATTTTGAATCTCCATGGATTTGATTCGATGGTTGTTCAACAAACCGATTTACTGCTGTGGATCGAAGAATCATTACGTCCCTAGATTTAACTCACGAAAAGAAAGACAATCTTTGGAAAGAATTAATCAAATATGAGTAAAAAGGTCTTGTAACAACAGAAATAAAGGACAGATGGATAATCGTCACAAATATCTGTTGTGCTGAAAGACATGTGCCCCTAATTGTTTTCTTTTTTGAGTAAGAGAAAACATCAATAATTACTCTTAATTATTGGCTTTTTGAGGGTTTCAATTGAAGCATGTGTATCATAGAATTAGGCCAATATGTTTTATGATACAACAGCATTTAAAATAAATCCAAAATAACACATCACGGTTTATTTCACGGTAATAAATATGGCAGACGAAAAACAATTCTGTACCCTTTGCTGGGGCATTCTTCTCCGAGGTCTTCGTTTCCGTCTTAGCACCCTTTTTGCCTTTTTTCCCGTATCCCTCTGGCTCCTTGACCTTGTTATAGGTTCCTCCACATGTCCTCTTGTGGTCCCCCCACCAGGGGTCCAGAGCAGAGGGGGCCCTGTTCATGGCCCTCTTCACATAGCCAAAATAGGGCTTGCGGTTCTGGCAAGGCCCGTCGCACTTCCACCAGTGCTGGCGGTACACATCAACCTCGTCATGGAAACTGTGGTAGACCTGACAGGAGGACAAAGAGAAGAGAGTTTTCAGAAGACTATTCCAGAACAGCAGCGTCTGTCAAAGCGGAAGGGCAACCAGGTAAAAGCTTAAAATCCAAAATCCGAGATAGACCTACGGTAATTTTTGTCCCACTGGCCTTGTTGATCCGGTTCATGTGTTTGCAGAACTCAGGGCCATGGCCATCTCTGTCCCTGTTGTTCTGGGTCACAAACAGCAGTGCATGAATCATTTCATGAAGGAGTGTCTGTGGGAACAAACGAAGAGGAATAACGTTAAGAGAAAGGAACCACACATGCATCCATGGCTCAGATGTGACACACTTAAACTTCCAGGACAAAGTGTTCTGACTTAATCTTAACGTGGTTAAAAATGCTAAAGTTGATCCGTGTCTGTAAAAGTGATCTGCAAATTTTTTTTTCTTACAAGATTTAACCTGCTTCTTACGTTTCTTTGTACTCTGAAGGATTTTTAGAACTAGGTTTATAAATTGGTGCACATTTCAGATATTTTCTGTTTTGCTTATTCTGTGCAAGATAAGTTGGTCTGTATCCTATTTCTGCTGATTATTTAAGCTCACTGCATAATTTTTGACTCTGGAAGGATGCCGGAGTAACCTAGAGGATGCAGGTCCCCCGCTGGATCCAAACCCACAACCCTCTTGTTGTGGGGGGAATAGTGCTGAGGCAATCATGCTGCCCCAATACTGAATTGAATCTGAGAAAACAAGATATGTGCATTATTTCACATCACCTCCACCAGGTCTTTTCTCGGTCTCAGCTTCAGCAGCGGCTCACTGAGTCTGATAGAACAAAGTCCACCTCGGCCCTCATAGGAACACACCCCAGCACATCTACAGGTAGACCATAGGAAGACCAGGAGACATTAGACCACCGGTCACACAACTCCTGTGAAACACACACACACACCACAATAACTTACAGTGTCATTCTTGGGCTCCACTTGACTTCGACGCCACAGAGTTTGCTCCAGAAGAACGTGTCATTGAACTCCAGAAACATGGCTCTGACATCGGGACTTGGGTCCAGCACCTCCCAGGACTCATCCACGATGGACAGCGGCCTCTCGGGCTGGACAACCTGCTTCATGTAGGGAACAACATCCCCGCTTGTTACCTCCACTTTACGTTTCTTATTGCTTTGTCCCAAGAAAATGTCATCCAAGCCATTTGATGAAAATGATGACGTCTTGTATTCGTCGTCAAACTGCCCCTGTAGCTGTACGGCGAGCAGAAAATCATCATCCATGACAGCAGAAAGAGGCGACGTCAGCAGAAGACGTCGGTTAGCTTTTACATTAGCTCGATGAAGCTAACTGGCTAAAGGAGCTTTTACTCGACTCTCTTACAACAAACGACAGAATTACCTGAGCCGGAAAAAAAGTCTGTACGTTAAGTAAACTATCCTTAGAAGGATATTCGGCTGTGTGAGACATTATTTCGTAAATAATAGCCGTATTTTCATGGCAGACAAGGATGTTTACTAACTTGCCAAATCGAGCTGCATCAATATGACGTCAAGTGAATCATAATGCAACCAGAGCACTTCCGTTAAGCATGTCAAAATAAGACAAATGAAACAGTAAAGTGTTAAGTTTGTGCCATATGGAAAAAAAACATATTTGTTCCCATATTCATTTCGAATCGTAACTTTAATTTGGTTAGTAACAAAAACAAAGAGTCAAGGTGGAAGTAATACCCAAAACATAAGTGCCCTAAACTTTCTTCAGTGAAAAAATGGAGTATACAGTGTTTTACACAATCAGAAAAGAATGTGTACACATAAAGCAGTAATTCTTATCATGGACTGCTACGACTTAAAGAAATCATGGGATGGCAACCCACTCCTCTGTCAGAGCTGCTTAGAGTTGGTTGCTGAGTATTTGCAGGATATACAAGCAGGCACTCATTCATCCAACCTCAATAGGGAGTCAATGCTCACCGTTTCAGAACTTAAGAAAACCATGTTACATCATCTGTTGGATTATTTTCAAGATGCTATTTTCTTCTCAATAGCCACACATTTCTATTTATAGGGATTAGTCTTAGTTTATTATGGGAGTGGTCATTTTGGATACTACTTGGGCCTACACCTATTTTTAAACAGAAAAAAAGCGTTCCTCTTATTTCTTCTTAATTTCGCTGTCAATTGTGATGCTATTTTAAAGTCCTTAAGTTATAGATGTGAAAATTGCAATTACGGTTGCTGCCATCGCTTCTGCGAATGCTTCTAATTTGTTGTTACAAACTGCATTTTTGATTAGCTCCCGTCAACTTGACAAAACTTTACGTCATAGAAAGTAATGATGGCCGACCAATAACTTACTCGGGGGTATTCTACCGGAAATTAGTGGTTACATTGATTATTTAGAGAAAAATCACGAGTTTTACTGTAGTTTTATATACTTTATATGTTACAATTCATGACCAAATATAAAATTGACAATGTGAACGTTCTAATTACAATGGAAACATTTTGTTTAATACAATTTGTCGTCCATCTCTTTTTCTGAATCCCGTGACGTTTGAGGGTGTCAACCAATTTTCAACTTCCTGTTTGGGTTGTAAGGAGATATGATTCGAACACCCTCCACAAACTCTTCCTCCCTTTGCATGTATTGACATTTTCTATACGTATTGTGTATATAAGTAAACAGACGCATAATTTAAAATGACGGAAACCGGCAACAAACTCCGTAAACTGCTCGAATCGCCGAATTTCGACCCACAAAATTACGTCAAGCAGCTGTCGCAGCAATCCGATGGCGACCGAGATCTGCAGGAGCACCGTCAAAAAATCCAAAACCTGGCCGACGAAACTGCTCAAAACCTGAAGAAAAATGTCTATAAGAACTATAGACAGTTCATCGAAACGGCCAAAGAGATCTCCTACCTGGAGAGCGAGATGTACCAGCTGAGTCACATCCTGACGGAACAGAAGAGCATCATGGAGAGCATCACTCAGGCCTTGCTGTCCACTGATAAAGATGAGACCTCTAAAGAGATGCAGGCTGCTTTCCCCAAAGAAACAGAGGAGGTGAAGCAGAGGACGCTCACCTCTCTGCTGGAAAAGGTGGAGGGGGGTAAAAACATCATGGACACCCCAGGGAGACACCTAGTCTACAATGGTGACCTCGTAGAGTTTGATGTTGACAACATGTCCCCCATCCAGAAGGTTCACGCTTTCCTCATGAATGACTGCCTTCTAATCGCCACCTGGCTGCCAAACCGCCGTGGAGCTGTAAAGTACAAATATAACGCCCTGTACGACTTGGAGAGCTTTGCCGTGGTCAACGTAAAGGACAACCCTCCCATGAAGGACATGTTCAAGATCCTAATGTTCCCGGAAAGTCGCATCTTCCAGGCGGAGAACAGCAAAATCAAGAAGGAGTGGCTGGAGATTTTGGATGAAACCAAGAAGAACAAAGTATCCAAGGACAGGCACAAGAAAGAGGAGGAGGCCCCCACTTCTCCCGTGAGGGTCGAAGTGTCCACCAATCCTTTTGATGTGGACGATAACGATGAAGCTGAAGCTGAGGAGAGTGTGGACCTCAGCCTTGAGTGGATCGCAGAGCTGCCAGAAGATCTGGATGTTTGCATCGCTCAGAGAGACTTTGAAGGCGCTGTAGACTTGCTGGACAAGCTCAATGAGTATCTGAAAAACCAGCCGGTCACCCAAAGGGTCAAAGAGTTGAGGCTGAAGGTGGAGGAGCGCGTGCGGCAGCTGACAGAGGTTCTGGTGTTCGAGTTGTCGCCGGATCGGTCTCTTCGTGGTGGACCTAAAGCCACCCGGCGGGCTGTGTCCCAGCTGATCAGACTAGGTCAGGCGGGTTTACTTTGCTTTACCTGGTTCAAAGGTCACCTGACCACTGATTTCATATACATCTATTTTTATTTCATATTAAATATATATACTCACCTCTTACAAATCCAATTTGTGAAACATTTAGTCCAAAAACATAAAAGTATCAGCCTTAGTCTCACCACGTTTCGTTGAACCACATTTCTGCACGTTTAACTCTGCTCCCACTGCGTTGCAGGTCAGTCCACCAAAGCCTGCGAGCTGTTTCTGAAGAACCGCGCCGCCGCCGTCCAGACCGCCATAAGGCAGCTCCGCATAGAAGGAGCCACGCTGCTCTACATCCACAAACTCTGCAACATCTTCTTCACCAGCTTGCTGGAGACCGCCAAGGAGTTTGAGATGGACTTTGCGGGGAACACCGGCTGCTATTCTGCCTTCGTGGTCTGGTCCCGATCCGCCATGAGCATGTTTCTTGACGCTTTCAGCAAGCAGGTGAGTTCAGGAGGTCACTCTAAACTACTAGTCTACTAGAATTGTGGCCATTATCTTACAAGTTTCAAAGACAACCATCCCAGTAAAGAGAGGTTCTACGTTCTCTCTCAGGTCTTTGACAGTAAGGAGAGTTTGTCGACAGCAGCAGAGTGTGTCAAAGTTGCCAAAGAGCACTGTCAGCAGCTGACGGAAATCGGCCTGGACCTGACCTTCACCCTGCAGTCCCTCCTCGTCAAGGACATCAAAGCGGGCCTGCTGAGCTACAAGGACATTATCATGGAAGCCACCAAGCACCGCAACTCTGAGGAAATGTGGAGGAAGATGAATCTCATGACCCCCGAAGCTTTGGTGAAACTCAAGGTGGATTTTTATGTTTTCTCTTTCCTTTTTTTTTTTGTCGGATCTCGGATGTGATTGGAATGTCAGCGTTTTTTCCAGTAGCTTAAGTTTCCTCAAACTTTGCGTAGAGGAAGTTCCAGGTTGAAACTTTTAAAGATTGTATTAAATGTAATCCGGTCTTCAGGTTAGTGAAAACATACTAGTGAACTCTCAGGTGACCAACTTATTATAGCGACCAGAATGACAGAGTAGACATTACATTTTTATACAGGATTACTTTTTATGTGGCTCTATTTTTCTATAAGGCGTCCCATTTCTATGAGAGATATTCTAAAAAGTTTAAATGTGACTCATTCTGGGTTGTCAGTCATTTTCTTGACGCTTAGCTGAGTTAAAAAAAAAATAAGAATGACATCATGCAGAATATCATTCTACAAAATAAATTTTCTCCCTGTGTTGTCAAACTGCATGTACTTCAGAACAATTTTGGAACTTTGTTCTGGACGTTTTTGCTTTTGTACACACCTGAAGAATACAAAAACCACTACATTTCAGGATCTCTGCATCATCAACCGTTTTCCACTCTCGTCTTAGATTCTTAATGTCATCCCAGGATCTCATTTATTGCTCTCTTCTGGTTCCCAGTGCAATACGATGAGTTACATCCGTTGTAAGAAAGAATGAAAACGCTGACTGGATGTTGTCACCTTCTGCTTCATTGACGACGTCCATTCATTGAAATTAATTAATTAAAAGTGGAGAATTTAAATAAACTACGGCTCTCCTTTCCCTAATGGTTTAAAAAAAAAAAAGAGTACAGTTCAGTACTCAGGCCCAGAAAAGGTGAGAGTTCAGTTCCTTTAAATGTTTTGTGGGGCCACCTAGCAGTCATTGACGGAACTGCATGATGTTCATTAAAGTGTGAATCCCTGCTCAGTTTAAGTTAAAGTACTGGCATCCATTAGATTTTGTTTAAATAATCTGTTTAAATTTCGTGGAATTGGCATTAATCTCTTGATTCTGAAAACAATTCAAATGTAATCGGTTTACGTTTCATTCATGCTTTAATGACAAATATGCAACGTAGTAAGTTTATTAGTGGGTTTATGTTATGAATGATGTAATCCAAAGGCGTGGAAATTTTACATGTGATTAAAATACAGAAATCTTAACTATTACGCTTAAATAATAATGTTTTTTTGATTGTACCAGATATTGAATTGATATTAAAGCCTATAAAGTTTAAATTTTTTAAACATACCACTGTACCAAAGTAATATGTAGTAAAATAACTTATCACCTTACAATTTATACAGGTATTCTTTTCCAGGTAATGCTCTCTACCTGTGTAACACTAAACCTCCATTAACAAGATATTTTAAGTTGTTTTATGTTAGAAAATTTCACTCTTGCTATCAATTTCTTTCCTTGCAGGACGAGATGCGCGGCTGCGGCGTGGACAACTTCGAGCAGTACACCGGCGACGACTGCTGGGTGAACCTGAGCTACACGGTGGTGGCCTTCACGAAGCAGATGATGAGCTTCTTGGAGGAAGGCTTGAAGCTCTACTTCCCAGAGCTGCACATGGTGCTGCTGGAGAGCCTGAGGGAGATCATCCTGGTGGCCGTGCAACACGTGGACTACAGCCTCCGCTGCGAGCAGGAGCCGGAGAAGAAGGCCTTCATCATGCAGAACGCCGCTTTCCTCCACGACACCGTTCTGCCGGTGGTGGAGCGGCGGTTTGAGGAGGGCGTGGGCAAACCGGCCAAACAGCTGCAGGAGCTGAGGAAGAGCACCAGACCGGTTCGAATCAACCCAGAGAGTACAACGTCTTTGGTCTGAGACTGTAAGAAAAGATGGTGGACAAAAAAATCAAACTCATAAATGTTCTTTAGCTGACCGCTCTGGAAGTTCTAACTCCTATTCTACCCATCCTGTCCCGACCCACTCGAAACATGTGCTGATACTAAAATGAATGAAAAGTTGTGTGAGTTTGTGTAATTCTGCCACGAATGCAGGAAGGATCGTGTTTTTCTGAGAGACAACTGATGAAGGTCCATTCATTTTCGGATCATTCTGGACACACGTGATGGTGTTACGTCTGATCGGATCATCTGAACCCTAAAAATCTGTTTTAAGACTTGGAAGTAACGTATCATGTTCTTTGATTCAATCGCTCACCTTGGATTTAATGATACTGGATCATATTCTGGCAGACCGGGACTTAAAAATGATTGACTGACGCTGAAAAGCCCTGGTAATGTTTAGAAAAGAACAAAAACATCAGATGTAATAAATATCATCAAACATAGTTTCGTCTTTTTCTTTTTAATATCCCCAAAATGTCGGGGTTATTATGGAATCTGCGTCGCCGCCCCCTATGTCCGTCAGATACTTTGTGTTAACGCGATAACTGAAAAAAAGAACTATCGATCATTTACAAATTTTAGACCCACAGAGATTTTATTGCGAGGAAGAACTGGAGTGTTTTTGGGAAAGTTTGGTTGCATATTTCTGACACTAGGGGGAGCGTTATCTACAGAATTGCACGGATTTAGTCCAGACCTGGTGCATATGATTGGACTGGAGGAGATCTGTGTTGTGTGCATGATGATTTACTCCAGTAGTTCATCTTTCACTCACTAGGGGGAGATTTCTTTACGAAAAAAAAAAAATTCTGGACAACACTCAAACAATAATTTATGGATCATTTACAAATCTTATGCCCACAGAGACCGTAGTGTGAGAAAGAACTGGAGTGATTTTGGAAAGAGAGTGGTCGTATATTTCTGCCACTAGGGGGATTTTTATCAGCAAACATTTTTGAGCCTTAAATTCTCAAGCATTGGTTCGATTTTCTCCAAATTTGAGGCAAATTCTGTGTTAAGTTAAAGCCTTAATTGAGCTTTTATTTTCTTGTACTAGCAAAATATTAATATTAATCCAGCAGGCATTGTGATTGCACCTGATGACATCATTGATTGCTCTGTTTGAGTGTCTTTTCTAATTCAATGCAGCAATTAGAAATTGCAACACCTCCACATCTTGTGATTAAAATAAGCCCATAAAAAGGTCCTGAAGTAATAAATCTTCTTTTTTGTGTGTGCGATGAATGAAAAATAAGGTATTCAGAGGATTTGATGAAAGAAATCCTGTTTATTTAATATGCTGTTCAGTGTTATGTCGGATTGAATTTATTAAAAACAAGCTTAAATCCCCCCCCCCCCCCCCCCTCCTGTGGCTGTGCAGACTAAAAGCTCTGCGTTCATACAGTTTATTAATTGATTCTGCTCTCAAGGCCATGTTGGCTTCTTAAAACGTAATTTTACGAGATTTATTCAGAGGCACTCCCGTTGTTCGTAAATCAAGCAACGATATGAGCAATAAGCTCCAGAAGTCCTCGAATCTCTCTGTGCTATAAGTAGTCGTGTTATCTCCTGTAAATCATATGATGAGATGTAGTTCTGTTCATTTCCCTTGTTTAAAACAAACATAAGAGGAAACAGTGGTCCTCTCTTCGGTTTCTGCTTTGGTTTTAAAAGAGCAGGAGATGTGGCGTTGGATCATTTGACCAGTCGGCCATGCATTTGTTCCTGCAGTAAATTAAATCTGAATTTAATTTACTGCACGACATGAAAAAAAAAACCCAACTGCTCCTCTCTCCGTGTAAAACATTTACCAGAGGCGACAGATCCCAGCTGATGGTTCAACACACGATTGTTCTCCGTGCTCGACAGCTCATCTCATTATAATCGCTGATGTGATCGAGGGCTGCAGGGAAGCCGCGGGTGAAGTTATCAGCTTATCCTCAGAGGAGAAGCGTCGGGCTGGTGGGATTATGTCGGAGGAATTCAGTCAGTCAAAACTGACAGAACGTAGGATGCATATTTCATGTGACGAGAAGTTGAAAGAGCAGGCGTGCTTCATCTCTGCAGCTTCATCGATGGAGGCCGAGGCAACTCCTCTTTTATCACTGAATTCAAATATCCTACTTTTTAAAAAAATGAAAAAAGAATCATCTTTCTGTACAAACATGAAGTTCTGGGAGTCGGTCTGGGGTTCGTTCTTGAAGATGTGAAACTCACTGAATACTGACTGTACTATAAACTCTTATACATGGTTTTATTCCCAACACTATCAATGTTCTTTTAAATGTTTTACTACATTCTAGACTCAGAGATTTTTTTTTTCATCACACTATATTGATTTTTTTATACTCTCACTTACTCAGAGTCATAAATATATCAGTGTCTTTAATAAAAACCCTGAACACTATTAGAAAAAATTCAATTAATTGACACTACAAGAAATCAAATATCACATTAATTTTATTTTGCCAGACGCTCCTGAAAAACTAGTTTGAAAAAAGCATCTTGTTAAACAGTAAAAATAAAAGATCTGTTTTTCATGAAAAAACGTCAATTTTAATTAGAGGAGCTGAACTTTTTGGTGAATCATGTTTTTAGAAAAAATGATTTGACACTAACAAGTTAGAATTCTAAATGATAATTCTGTTAAGGAAGTCCTCACATGCTTTAATATGGTAAAAGTTCTGCTTCACTGATAGAACTTTCTCAATAACCAAGGTTAAAGGCGTCTCCCCTTTGACCTGTGGTGTCCCCCAGAGCCCCACCCTTGGCCCCTTACTCTTTAGCATAAAACACGCTGAAACGATTACAGTTGAACATTTGGATTGCTGCAGTATTAAAAGCCTTTTACACCTAGAATTTACACCATCTATCCCAAGAGCTCTTCAAAAATAATGTATACATTTATACACGCCTGTGTGCGTTCATCCCTCCACTTGAGTGAACACATACTGTATGTTTACACTCATGCTACCGTAGTGCAGATCCGTAGCGATAGCGACGGGATGCTAACAGGGCAAATAGAAGGGAAACGGTCCCAATGGCTTTATGCGGCGCCATGAGGGACTTCCATCCCAACAGCTGTCCACAATTAAATGTTCAGTTAACACCAGGCGCTAATGTCAGAAAACACAGATACGACAGGATCAAACAGATTGCAAATCAATTTTGAGCATCTGTCCAACACCGTAAAAGATTATTTCTTCACTTGTAACACACTATTAAATTAAGTATTAATGAGTCTATAATTTGAGTTGGAAGAACGTAATTTTGTGACTTTTTTTTATGCTTTTGTGGATTTTATCAGTCATGATAAAAAGAAAATTGTTGTTGGACTAAAGAATTTACTTAAACTGGTAAATTAAATGAAATCATGTACTTTTGAGTTTAACTGTGTCACCTGTGGATGTAATTTTTTTTTTTTAAATCACCAACAATTCTCTGTTTGCAGTTTGTAATATTTGTCTTTGCCGCAGGAATTAAATAATGTCAGGTTCGGGCTTCAACAGTAGAAAATGTGTCCTCACTTTGTTGTGTGTGAAGTTTTTGAAGGTAAAATTATGAAAGAAAAAAAAAAAGAAGAATCTTTTTGAAAGAGATTTGAAGAATTTCCAAAGCTAGAATTTTACTTTTCATGTGTTTGATGTCTGATCCTGCACTGTAAAAAGAAAATTGTTGATGAACTCAAAGAAAATACGTCAGCTAGTAACCTTAAGGAACTATTTTTAATAGTGTTACTTATGAATTTAAGTTGGAAATACTTTATTTAATTGAGTGTTACCAGTTGAAGATTTTGAGTTCATCCAACAATCCTCTTTTTACAGTGCATGCTCAGTATACAGCTCAGTATTTCAACTTCATTTGGTGTTTGCTAGTTTTGCTTCGTTGCCTATATCACATTAATGGCAGAATAAATGTATTGTATAAGATAAACAAAAACAATGATTATCACCACCATCATGACTGTTGACATGAAAATGAACCATTTTGGCCTTTCATGTTTCCTGTACCAATCTTAACAACGACAACTACGAACTACTTTCACTTTTACTTTATGTGAAAAGTATTCTTTCTTTTTTAACCGCCACAAATTAAAGGCTTAGGGTTTTTGTGTCATCATTCACGTTCATGGTTCTTTCTTCAAGGTACCTGGAAAAGCTTTCATCTATTGATTGTTTTTTTTTTGTGGGTGTAAATTCTGAACAACGATGGGTTAGTTAAATGCTGAAGTGGACCTGGGTCTGGATTCTGGATCATTTCCTTTAATTGGAAAGAGATAGGTAGGTTATATTATATGTATTAGTTAATTTGTCCCAAACTGGGGATTTTTCAATAACAATTATGAAGTAAACTAAATAAAACAAGGATGTAAAATTAAAACACTTCACATTTTTCATTCTACTAAATTACTAATTTTTGCCAATAGTATAAAAAAAAAGAAGCCAATTTGAATATATAAACCCAAGCATTTACCACTCATGATGTTTCATTACTACGTGAAGTTTGACCCACATCGTTTTTGGAGATTAAAATGTATATTTTGAAGTGGAAGTGGATAAAGGAACATCTAATATGTAGCCAAAATAATGCAGATTATTTTTACTGTTAATTAAGAAATTACTGATAATAAACAAAATGATAACAAGTGCTAGGAGGAGGTTTTAAGGGTCAAAGATTATAAATTGGTCCCGATTCTAAGACCTTGCTCGTGAGCTCCTCCTCTAGACTACCATCCTGTTTAAATGTTCTGTTCATACATAAAAACAACATGAGGAGGACAGGATCTGGAAATTGACCTAATCAATCACCTCAAACCACAAGCCTCTCAATCCCCGCCCCTCTTTGCGCATGCGCACATCGGCGTAGGGAGCTGTCCGCGTCAGTCGGTGCTGGAGTGTTTCCGCTGAAGCCGCTTCTCCCCGCCGGTCCAACGACACAGACTGGAGCGATGGAGGAAGAGTTAAAATGCCCCGTTTGCGGTTCTCTCTTCAAGGACCCTATCCTGCTGCCGTGTTCCCACAATGTCTGCCTGGCGTGCGCGCGGAACATCACAGTCCAGACCCCTGACGGAGAGACCCCGGTGCAGAGCCGAGCCTCGGGCAGCTCCGACTATGACTACCTGGACATGGACAAGATGAGTCTGTACAGCGAGACGGACAGCGGCTACGGTTCCTACACGCCGTGCCAGCTCAAGTCTCCGAACGGGGTTCGAGTGTTCCCGCCGGCCAACCACCACAGACACTGCTCCCTCACCTGCCCACTCTGTCACCGGAGCGTCTCCCTGGACGAACGGGGGCTCCGGGGTTTCCCCCGGAACCGACTACTGGAGGCCATAGTAGCGCGGTACCAGCAGAACCGCGCCTCCTCAACCACCGCCTCGTCCTCCTCCGCCGCGGTCAAGTGTCAGCTGTGCGACCGCAACCCCGCGGACGCGGCGGTGATGTGCGAACAGTGCGACGTCCTCTACTGCAGCGCCTGCCAGCAGCGGTGTCACCCGTCCCGCGGTCCGCTCGCCAAGCACCGCCTGGTTCCGCCGCGGATTCAAGTGGCAGGTGGGGGCGCGGCGGGCGGAGGTGCGAGCGGAGGCAGCGGAGGTCAGAAACCGCCCGCTACCGCGCGGAAACCGGCCACCTGCTTGGATCACGAAGCGGAAAACTTCAGCATGTTCTGCTACAGCTGTAAGGCTCCGGTGTGTATGAAGTGTCTGGAGGAGGGAAAACACGCCAAGCACGACGTCAAACCGCTGGCCGTCATGTGGAAACAACACAAGGTGAGCAAACACCCACGGACGCGCGCGCACACGCACGCAGTCACATATCCTGAGGTTATGGCCCCAATATACATTTAATTTTACAGGTATGAAGAGTTATAGTCATTAAATCCCAAATGACTCTCTCTCTCTCCCTCTCTCTCCCTCTCTATCTCTCCCTCTCCCTCTCCCACTCTCTCTCCCTCTCTCTCTCCCTCTCTTTCCCTCTCTCTCTTTCTCTCTCTTTTTCCCTCTCCCTCTCTCCCTCTCTCTCCCTCTCCCTCTCTCTCTCTCTTTCTCTCTCTCTCTCCCTCTCTCTCTCGCTCTCAAGCCCACATGTTGTTGCCTTATCCGCTCTCATAGTTTCTTTGGCTTTTCTACTTGTTCACCCTTCTTTGCTTGAATGTTTGCTTGTTTGTCCTCTTGATATACTGAGAGATTTCAGTCGGGTATGATTGAATTTTGAATTTTGGGAAAGATCTAGGTACACGGGGACATCCTGGGATTTTCCAAAGCTGTTTCTAAAATCATGCAAAAAAAAAAATCAAAAAGCATTTGGATCCAAATTCGGATCTTAATCTGGATGCATAAAGTCACAGTGTTGGATTTGAAACATGGAATTGGGATAATATTGATCCACAGTCATTTGAATGGATTTCATTATTTGCCTTGTTAAATCCGAACTGATGAATCTGAAAACAAACATTCAATTCAAATGCTAGTGGTATAGTTTCCAGGGTTAAGACATTAGGTGGTACTACTTTGTTTGGGAAGAGGGTAGATCCAAAGTAATGCCTTCATGGTGATATATCCTGGACGCAAAATGGATTAACCACGCGGATTATTACAATCATTAAAAAGTTTTTTGAAACTACTTTCAGAATGTTGAGGTTTTAGTGACTTATTATGAATAGGAATATTACCAGACCAAAACCTTCTTCTTCTTAAATCCCTATTAAAGCCTGTTATGTTTCAACTGGATTCTCAGCAGAGTATAGTGAGGTGTGCAGGACAAACAAGTCTGATCCCTGGAGGCATACTTCACAAAATAAAGAACTAACAGGATCTGCTGCTAACATCTTGGTGCCAGATTCCACAGCTCACCTTCGGGGGTCTTGTGGAGTCCTCATTTGTGGAAAAAGGGGACCCTACACAATAATTGGCAGGTTGTAATGTTATAGATGATGGTAGTATATACTGAATACTGTATATTACTTTTATGTTGGATATTTTAAATGTTTCTTTTTGCTTTAATGATAAATGCTTTTTTTCTTTTTGTTCAAAGCATTCAACCAAACCTTCAAATATTCTTTTGTGCATTTCATCAAGCGTAAACTTTTAATGGTTGCTTAACCTGCTTTCTCCAATGTTACGCAGACCATACTTTCACAAAGATTTATACATTTTGTTATGTGATGTACAAAAAGCTGAAGGTTAAAGTATAAACGCAGCCCTAAGGGAGAAAATAAAAAGAAGATTTTTGAGTTTTCGGTGCGGTCTACTGCAAAATTTGGCTAAAACCTGGAAACGTTTTATCATAAAAATCTCTCTCACCCTCCCTCTCCCCCTGCCTACTTCATTAAAGAATGATTAAAATGATTTATGCTTTAATTAACCTTTTAATGTTCAGTTGACCTGCCTTTGCTATTAAAATTCTAATTCTTTTTTTCTTTTTTAATCTAATATGCATTTTTTTTAAACGGCTGGTGTGGCACGTGTAGCTTTTTGGGCATTATTCTGACAAAATTACAATGTAATCACCATATTAATTATGAGATTATGGTGACTAAAAGGCCCCCAAGGACAGGAAGCCAAAGGGTTGAAAAAAAAAAATGAATGGGAATTTTTTTATGGGACTGGTTTCTGATTTCACGCAAGCTCTCATCAAATCACTTCTTGTGTTTAATGCAGCATTTCATCATGCAATGTAATCATCATCATCATCGTGACCGTCTCATCCACACTCTCTCTAGGTGTAAATTAAAGCCATTTTCGCCCATTTCCTGTTAAGTGGGTCACTGGGACTAATCTGTCTGTCTCCCTTGTTTTTTGTGGGATTGAAAGCCTCCGGTCTCTCCATTCATCGTTAATCTGTCACACTTTTCAGCCTCACTCTTCATCTCCTCTCCGCTCATCATTCACCATCACCGCATCTTTGCATCCCTCCTCTCCTCTGCTTCTTATTTACAATCTCCCCTCCCCCTCATTTAACTCCGCTCCCCCTCCTCCTTCCTCCGTCATTCCCTCTATCACAATGTCCCATAAGTGGACCGTGAAAATCCCATCAGGGCGCAGGAGTGAGAGGGCGTTGATAAGTGATGAGCAGCGTACGAATTAGAGATGGCCGCCTCTTAGTTAATATGGTGTCCTTCATGTTGAGGGAGATCGATGATTGGTTGTCTTCTCGCTCGGCCTCCACTGGAACCGGCTCCGTTTTCGTCTCTCGGATGGATTTACAGTTTCTGAAGAGTCGCTCGCTGAGATCAGAGTTTGTGTGGTTGTGGTTGGTATAGCACTTCTCCAAATGTCTCACTCTTTTTGTTTCAGTATCCCCCCCTTCTTTCTTCTTGTTCTTCAATTCACTTCAAACTAAAAGCTCGCCCCTCTGTGCACCAGAAATACGTATTTTGTTTTTACGTTCCCTATGAAACACTGGACAAAAACAAACAACACGGTAATGTAACAATCATGGTGTTCTGTTCCATGTAAAGAGGAATAAGAACCTTTCAGGATAAAAAAGAATAGAAAGAATTGGTGATATATCATTTTTATCACGTGAAAAAATTACTACTTCAACTACCCGAAAAAATCATGGAATGAACTTCCACAATTAATCAATCATTAATAATATTAAACATGATTATGTTGGTCTAACTAAATGTACTTCAGTTAGGTTAACTGAACTTATCAGAGTTGATTAGTTACTTTGATTTGTTCAAAGTTAATCTATTTGACTTTGATCAACTGAGTTATTTTTGAATTATTCCAACTTAATTTATCGAGGTTGAATATACTTAGTTACTTTGATTTGTTCCAACTTCATTTATCTGAGTTGGATCAACTTACTTACTTTTTTTTAATTCTAACCGGAATAACTTTAGTGAACTCAACTTAGTTCAGGGGAATTGTTCCAGCTCGATTTATTTAAGTTGATTCTATTTGGTTTCTTGGAATAGCTCCAACTAAATAAAAGTAAGTCGGCTCAAAGGTATTGCTTTGTGTTCCAAGAAACCAATTTTATCCTTCATGAATTAATTACGTTAATCCAAAGAAGACATTTTGTGGTCGTATAATGTGGACACTAACAGGAATTTAAGTTTCAATACAGTTTGAATAACGGGTGGACAAAAATCAAGAGAAACAGTTGAGTCTGAAATACTTTTATTTTTCTCAAACATGTTTAACACAGAAAGTGTTTGCAAGCAATACATGAGTAAAAATTATATATTTTTTTAATATACCTTACATTGCCATATTTTCTTTTACATTTACAACTCCGCTAAAAAATATATAGTGGGAAGGAACATATATCACCTACGAGTCCTTGAATTTGGTAACCAAGTACGTAAGGGCGTCAGGTCTCCCCCTGAATTATAGCCAGTGTAGTTCTATTGGAAAATCTTAATCTGTGTGTTTGCTTTTGGCTAATTCCAGATATTCTCTTCTCATTGTTTTGAAAGAAGTTTCTCTTTCAGTGCATCCTATTAAACTTTTAGGCCAAGGCATGAAATGGACTTTGTAAGTAAAAGCAATCGTTTGAGTCAGGAGTGTTATGACCCGTCTCAGATGGTCGTAATAACAAACGGGAGACATAACCATCATTTTTTGTGTTTGATCAGTAAACATTTCAAATTCTGCATATTTATGAGTGTGTGTGTGTGTGTGTGTGTGTGTGTTTCTGAGAGAGTTCTGTTCGTTACAAATCCAATGTCTGAGAATCTGCTGAATCAGAAACATATCAAGGAAAGACATTTTGATCAAAATTATATTTGTGAATCATTAAGTACATCGTGACGCAGCCTGAGGGCGACTCTCTCGCTGCTACACATCAACGGTCACACTTCCTTACACACACACACGCACACTCACTCATTTAGAAGGCGTGCTTGTGCACAAGTGAAGCGGATTAACGTTTGTTGAGGGAATGTGGAGAAGGACACACTGATCCAGTTTCCACCAATCGGTCAAGCAGAAAAAACACCGTCTATTTACAGCTTGCACACACACACACACACACACACACACACACACACACACACACACACACACACACACACACACGCACACACGTAAGTGCATCCACACGTGCGTTAAAGTGTGTGTTTATATGGGACCTAGCTCAGCCCAGTAAAGAGCAGCCAGTTCCGGCGCCGACCGAGTTAAATATTAAAAACCACTAATGTAGAATTGAACGCGGTGTATTTGTCGGCGTTTAGGCCTTCATACCGAGATCAGTTTAGGTTTTAAAGAGGACAGATCGGATTCTTTCGTCACATTTACGAATGTTTCCTCAGAGCATTTGTGCCGCTGCTATTTGTGAACTGAAGCCGATGATTCATCTTCTGCACCAGTGAGTAAATGAACTCTCTCTCCCAAAAAAGGTGATTCTTCACAAAAGTCCTTAAATCAGTAGTATTATAATATAATTGTTCTATTTTTATAGCGTGTGTCGGTTTCATCTGTTGTTTTATTGTATTGGTTTTTTCTTCGTTAAGTGATCTTGAGCGATCAGAAAGGCGCTTGTAAATTAAATCTATTATTATTATTATTATTATTAATCAAGAACATTGCGACAAAGTGCAGAAGAATATTAAGATATGGGGAAAACAGTTATAAAACATTAATCCTTGAATGCCCTTCTCAACTGTTTGGTTGAGCTCATTTAGAATCAATGTTTCTGATTGAGAAAAGTGACTGAACCTGTAAATAATGCGACCCGGTGGCAGCCTGTATATGCTAAATCGTAAGGGGTCAAGGGCGGAGCCTTGGGGATCACCACAGGTCAAAGGGGCCACTGTGGAGGAGACATTAATCATCACGGATCATGGGAACTCCTGTTCAATTAATAGGATTATGTAACTTGATACAACCAAAAAAGTCTAGGGTCAAATAGTAAAAAAAAAAAAAATGCTTTACTGCAAAGTTGAGCAAATCTAATTACAATTGACTATTTTCCCTAAAATACAACATATTCCTCATGAAACTATTTTTGGAGTCAGAGTTTTTGCTTCGTTTCGCTTCTTTACTGTTGGAAAACCTGCTCGACCAAATTTGTTTTTCATTTTAAGCTAATTTAAGAGTGTCGGATATTTTAAAATGAAAAAATACCCTAAAAAAAGAAAACAACATTCAACATTTTGGAAATTACATAAAAGGTGGTGGCATATAAAAAAGTTTTCGACTTTGATTTCAAAGAACGATAGAAATAAGAATAATTTGAACAATTTTGAATTTCATTTATACATAAACAGATTTATAAAATATAAACACAAACATTTGCCTTCCCTTTTACGTGGCGCTGATCTCCTCGCCAGCACAGAGAGTAAGGAGCTTCGCACATTTGTACAGATTTAACCTCCACAAGAATGATCCCCCATTAAAGATCTGTAACGCAGAAAAGCCAAACTATAATCCTTAGCTTGTCAAATAATTGTCTAGTGACATGACTTCCATATTTAGCACCAAAGCCCACTCCTCCAGTACCCTGAGGTACAGAATGATGAAGATTTTCTTCTAAGCAGGGATCAGGAAAATGTTTAAGTGCCAACGTTTTTTAATTATGACTTATACATATTACAAAGACCAGATATATATTACAATCACGGGATGAAATTGAACGCCGGTCACTGCGACACAGATAGAGATCCGTTGACGTTCTTCAGACGGTAAATCAACTCTTCATGTAATATATCAGAACCACCTCACCTTTTTTCAATTAGATTGTAAGTTAGGTTGTAAACACTCTATAAGTCATTAGTTAGCGTTTATAAACAGTTTATAACATAACTCTCAATTTTTCAATGTGGGTCACTATTTGGCAATATCACGTTAGCAGCAGAGGTAAGTGTGCTCACTATTTGGCACGCATTCAATCTCTGGTAAAGTGTTTACAAGTTTTAGTAAACTACGTAGAAGCCATTTATAAGTCCTTAATAAAGGGAGTTTTATTGTTAAGTGGTACCAATATTTCTAATAAACTCACCCAATCTTAAGCGCCTATTTCAGAGAATAACATATTCCTCAATATCTCCTTATTGAAGTTCCAGCTGCCTCAACGACACATTTAATCATTACTACGTGGCGGACCGTGGGTTTTTCCACCTGGGCCATGAGACCCCTTAGGTGGACGCTGTGCTGGGGGTGGGGCCTGGAAGAACAGAGCGATATATGCACGGCGAGCAGCGGCGGCATCGACATGCAGAGGACGAGATCGGAAGCTGGTGCAGCTTAAACATACCGACAAACTGGGAAGGAGTGCTTGATGACAAATGAGGAGAATGGGACTCGTTATATGAGTGCAGTGAGCTCTGTCGTTGTATGTCTCCGATCCCGAATATCTGATCGTACTGCAGTCAAGCTGCATGCTGGGTAATGCAGGTGTTATAATCAGGTGAGGAAGAAGTCTGCAATAATGAAAAAATGGAAGCGTTGGAAAGATTTATCTGGTTTTCATGCATCCATTTCAGTATTTCCTATAAACTGTCCGTTGTGAGTCAGAAATTGTTCTAAAAGTGCCACACACACACACACACACACACACACTCACACACACACACACACACACACGCACACACACGCAGAGTTAGTGCTGGCTGCATGGCATCTAGGTTAATGCACACTTACTACACTTCCTCTCATGTGGCTGAAAACATCGTCTGCAGAAAGGCTGTGTGTAAGTGTAGTTAATCCAGTCTTCTACTATGTGTGTGTGTGTGTGTGTGTTAGTGTGTGTGTATGTGTGTGTGTGTGCGTGTGTGTGTGCGTGGAAGAGCGGGAATGTTTGTGATCTATTTCTGGTAACAAACTGAGTGCCGATGCCAGACCTCTGAGGAAGAGTGTGGACATCCGATAGTGGAACAATGTGCATCGTTACCATGGTTACAAGCGGGCGGCTCATTCATTTGGAAGCCAAATAAATGAAACGCCAGATTACTGTAAACATTCTTATACATCAATTTGGTGCGCGCGTATGCTTTTGTCGGCTGCGTGTACATTTGTCCGCCCAGTAACAGCGAGGGAACTCTTGACACAGAATAAACATGCGGTCTCCAGTGAGAGAGAAAGTTCCAGAACCGCCGACTCGCCACTTGTTTTATGACAATGACACTCACAGTAATATAGACGCCCTTTGCATTTATTAATATGGAAGATTCTTTGATCAATTATTGATCGGTTGGACTTTTCTTCTTTGCTCTAGCAGCACATTTAGAAGAGCTTTCTCCTTAGCAGCTAACCCCTGTGAGGTAAAGTCAGGGTGATTCAATTATGCCTCCTCCTTCCTCCTTCCTCCTTCCTCCTTCCTCCTTCCTCCTTCCTCCTGTGGAGCTCGTTTCGGACAGTTCTCTTGGCGGCCGGCGATCACTCTTACAGTTTCTCAGATGTGGAAGGAAGATTTCCCCTCTGCCTCTTCGGGGATTTGCTTTAAGATGGAGTAATAAATAAAGGATCGCCAAGGTGACCATGAACTTCCTCTGTAATATATTAGCAGCATTTTATGGTTCGTAAAGGACGGACTTTCTCAGGCAGGATGTTTTCATGAACATCTAAAAGTTGCTGGCTCACGGGGACGAAGCGGGCCGGAACAATATCTCTCTTTAAGCCGCAAAGATGCACCGGCCATGTCTGAGCATATAGGCCATAAATATTGACGTTTACAGAAAGGCAGTGAAAAAGCCCTCATCGCACTTTTAACGGTATCACGGCTTACTGCTCTGTGTAAAGAGTAACGTCTGCTCTGCATAGAGGTTCTTCTGGGTTAGCCAAACGCAGAACACATCAGTCAAGCCTCTTTTATAAACCACGCCGGCGGCAGAGCTCCAGGTGTTACATCTTCAGATGGTCCAACTCTGTAGGCCCAGACTATTATTCCTCTATAGGATGCAGTTTTGGTTCCGTCAATGAGGGTTTATGATCAAATACCTTCAGAGCTAATAATACTCACTTTCGCCCTCAGACGTAAATCCTGTTATTCCGTAAGCACCACTGTAAGTGGTAAACTACAGGGAGTAATCGTCTCCAGCTCAGGTTCTGAGCGCAGCGGATAAAAAATGAACGTAAAAAAAAAGAAGACGAAGGGAAAACGGTGTTAACGTTTCAGCACATTCATGCTGAAATGAAATGAAAAATGAAAGAGTCATGCTGGCGTTCCTTTTAATTACATCTGATTGCCAAGCAGTCTCCGACATCTGGGGGGAGTTGAGGAGTTGCGCCGCTTCTCCTGCTCCTGCTCCTCAAAAGGAGCCACGGCCGTTTGGCCATCTGTTTAAGATTCCTCCTGGGAGGGTCCTTTTGGAGGTCTTCCAGGCATTCAGGGGAGAGAGACATCTAGAATCCGCTGCTCAGACAGTGTGAATGAAAGAGTCGGAGGTTTTTTATCATTTTTCCACGTTGTTGCGAATCCTTTTTTTTTTACCTTAGGCGCCGTGACCCGACCCGAATACAGCGGAAGAGAAGTGATAGATAATGGTCGCTCGTGGAGCACCGCTTCTCAGGCACACCACTAAGTGTTTCTGAAGCCCGGACCTATAGAAGTACTGAGTAACACAGCTGTTAGCCCCGCTGTAGTAGAACGGGGGGGTCAAACCCAACACAGAGGGGGCCAAAATTAAAAATGGAGGCAACATCGAGGGCCGAACAACCTTCATGTTCATGTTCATGTTTAATCTGAAGTGTTATGACAATTTTATTCTTAGTCTATAGAACTCTGACCAACCAATGGAAAACAAAATATTCCAATTACAGATTAAATTCAAAATTGATCAGAATAGCTAAACAATCGTCTCAATCAATCGGTTTTCAATAAACAATTTCATCAAAAAGGAACTTTAAATGACTCTGGGTAAATGTCTTGGCTGATTAAGCCGTTTCTTCCTCCTGTTACAATAAAACAGTAAAAGTTGGCTGATAGTCCTCGTATCTGCTCCTGCAGTCAGGAGCCGCTGCTCCTCAGAAAACAGTCAGGTGCGTGACGAGCCTCCTGGTGTATTTCACATGACCTGAAAGCAGCGTCATGTGTTTTATTGGTTTTATTGGACGCGACACATGTTGAACGGCTGGAGGACGTTATCGCACCTCACCAGTTAATAAAGTATGTTTCTATTTACAAGTACGAGCATGCGAGTTTCTAATACGTTTATTATTTATCGTTTAAAAAAAACACTCTCCCGGGCGCCGTAGCATCTCTTCTAATGAGTAGACTAAAGTTTTTTAGATTGACTGGAAGAATCGGATATCTGACGACAGAGGAGCAGGGAGGAGCTCTGGGAGCTCGCCAGCTATCGCAGTGCATTCTGGGATTTGTAGTGGTGTAGTATTTGTGCTGTATACCAACGGGCCAGTTATTATAGAAATGAGATATTGTTTGACACGTTTGCTATAGACTTTTAGTGTCGTTTCTTTTTGCATTGGGTCCTTTCACCTAATGTGTTCATTCAAATGATACATTGAGATGCACATATATTCATGTATTCATGCATCTGTTGAGTGTGCAAACATTGTAGGACCATTTGTGACACCATTGTGTAGCAGTTTGTACTTGAGTATCAATCGTCAGAAAAACGACAGTGGGTCACCGGCCACTGATGGATGAGAGGATGAGAAGCACCAAGGGGAAAGGAGATTGGTTTTGACCTCCAGCAGATGGCATAATACTAATACTGCAACACGGCTGGTTAACCATTCTGGGGGAGGAGGGGCTTATTGTGCTGGTGGCGAACTGTTGTACTGTGCTAAATATCTATTTTTTTAAAATAACAGAACCAATTTAAAGCTCAATGAGAGAAGGTAGAGATAAAGGAGGCTTATAAATGCAAATGAGAGGAAATAAGTGGGGAGGTGGTACACAAGGGGAGGTTCAGCCCCTCCTCCACATCCCCGGTGCGCGATTTTGACAAGGTCAACACCATCATCAGCTATTCTTCATCTGAGAGACACATTAGGCCTGTTCGTAGATCTCGTCTGGTTCACGGCAACATCCTTCTTCTCGGGGAGAATACCAACTACTGCTTTTATCCGCCGCATGAATTAAGCTCCCGAGGAAGTTAACAAAAAAGTAAGCAAAAAAAAACTTGAGAAAATCAACTTTTAGCAGAATCAAAGGTTCTTGAATTTGGAATTTGAATTACCATAATTTCTCTAACATGGTAATAACCCATGTATGACAATGATCCTGATTCAGATCAGTCATCAGTTTTCAGGGTTTTTTTCCTCCTCAGGTGAAATGATCAAACGTCTCTTTAGAGTCTTCGTGTCAATCTGATGAAGTCTAACCTGAGGAAGTTCTGAGACCCAATTAAATGAAAAAGACAAATGTGACTGAAGGGGATTCAGAGAGCGCACACCTCCGCTGGGAGAGTCTACTCCGCCACCTCTGCTGCGCTGCCTCTGATTGGCTCGGTTACACCGTCGCCATGATTAAACAATAGTGGATCCATGCCATCTTCCAACATGAGCCTCCAAATCTGATCACATGTTCCCTTCCACAGAGGAATCCTGCAAGGTTTTTATTCTGAGCTACGGAGATAAACTGCTTTCTCAGATTGTAAACCGCAAACTCCGCGGTTTACAAACGATTTGTTTTCCTTTTGCTCCAAGAATGTATTTCATGCCATGCTGTGGGTTCTGGCAGTCTAGTTTGTTTTTCAACTTCACCCCAGAAATAGCTGATGGTTGATATAATGCGTTTCCACCATCAATTATGTCACCCAAAAAGAAACCCCCCATCCTATTCTGGAATGCTATAATACGAAGATAATGGATCCGTAGACTTATAAATCCCTGGCAAACTTCTCATCTGTGTGGAAGCCTCGCTGTCATGGCTGGTAATTAGGGAGAAATGACAGGTCTTGGACATATAGTCCGAATTACCAGACCACTAAACGCCCCATTGCTCCGCTGAATATTTGATGAATTAACCTCTTCAAGTCTGTAATATCACATTTTATTCACGGTTTGGTTTGACCATTGCGATCTTTTCTTAACCCTTTAGTGACCTCACCAAGAAAACAATGGAGAATTTTTTTTGTTTCGTTTTTGCATATTGTATTTCTTAATTGTATTCATGTAATATCTTATCTTATCTTACTCTAAATTTACCATAAAATGACAAAAAAGTACCAAAAATAAATAAATATATATATGCTTTTATTAGATGATGAATTTTTTTTATATTTTATGGAAAATAGTCAATTTTATTTAGTTTAGTTCAATGTTTTGGTAAAGCATGTTTGCAGTACTTTGACCTGTGGTGTCCCCCAGGGCTCCATCCATGGCCCCTTTTTCTTCGTTGATTTAACATCAACCTTCACACTGAACAATAAATCCACTTTCAAATTGAGCAATAATAGCAATGACAATAGGAATAAGTATATATATATATATATATTTGTAATCCATGGTGTAGCCCGCCTCTCACTCCCTGTCAGCTGGAATTGGCTCCACCCCCTCCGGGATTCTGAAGAGAATTTGAGGCTACAAACAATTAATGGATGGATATATGTTCTGGAAGTTTCTGGAAGTCTGAAAGCTCACCCTGCTCTCCAGTTTGTAATTTCAATCTTGCCTCCCCCCCGCCCCCCAAAGCTGACATTTGTTGAGTTGAAACATTTCAGCAAACCAACACAGCTGTGACTCGATGAATGTCAACGGTCCCTCTGAATGTCAGCCGCTGAATAAATGCTCCCGCATCGCTCCCATAACAAGATAATAGCACTTGTCTCTGAAAGGAGTGCTGGAGTGTGCTGACAGGGGGGAAAAGAAAAATGACTCTCCTGTTTGGAGCAGTAATAAAGGGAAATAAAGGTCAAGAGGAGGAGAACAAAGGAAACAAAGGAGGGAAGGAAATGGATTTGTGAATGTACGATTCTGCTCTGCAGAGGCGTCCTCCTGTTCTTATTTTAGATTAATTTCATGTTATCTTTTGTTATTTTTCTGTTTCAATCTCCCTTTCATGGCGTTTTCTCTCACGTTCCTGTGTTTCTCTTTTGTTTCAAATTTCTCCAGAGGCGGTCTGGTCCTCTCCCTGCAGGCCAGACTTGTCACATTTCAACACTGTTATGCAGTTTTCTGCGGTTTGTAGGTTGATGCATCATGACTAAAGCCAAATTTAGACCTGGGAATGGAAAGGACTCAGCATTCAGGCTTGGTACGAAGAGATGACCCATGAGTTGTTATTTTCACTCAGTTAAGAAAGTTTTAAGTTCAATGAGAGGAAATCAAAATTGACGTGACCAATTATAAGGTAGGAATTGACTAATAATTAAAAGGTGCTATTTCAGAGCTTTATGCTGTTTGTAAAGGAAAACCTCGTTGTACGCCAGAGTATTACGGCCGCACTGACAAAAAGTCAGAATTTTACACGAAAAAAAGTTTTCATTTTACGAAAATAAATTTAAATTTAACGAGAAGAAATTCGCAATTTTTAGAGAAAAAATTTCGTAATTTAAAGAAAATAAAGTTGTAATTTTATGGGAAAAAAAAAATTGCAATTTAAAATTACAGCCTTTGAAAAAAGGCTGTCATTTTACAAGAATTATATTTTGTAATTTTACGTGAAAAAAGGCTGTCATTTTACAAGAATTATATTTTGTAATTTTACGTGAAAAAAGGCTGTAATTTTACAAGAATAAACTCGTAATTTTACGAGAAAAAAGTTGTCAATTTAAGAGAATTTTTTAAAATAATTTTACAAGAAAAAAGTCGCAATTTTAAACACACATCTTTCAAAAGAAAGGTGTGTGTCAAAATCACGACCTTATTCTCTAGAAATTACAACTTTTTTCTCGTATAATTACGACTTTATTCTCATAAATAAACAGAGACATTCAGGCGATTGGCTGACTGAAGAAAAATCTGAAAAATGGGTCGGCTGGTGGATCCATTGACGTTTCTTTTGGAATAAACAATATCTCTTTGCCTCAAATTCGACAACTGGATTTGTCAGTTAGGTTCCAAATAATTTGGTTCGTCTTCGTTCATTTGTTTAGCTCTTAAAAACATTGATTTCTCATATAAACTGTCGTCAAGACGCATCATTTTACTTTTTTTTCATTGCAAAGCAGTTATATCCAATGCCCGACTCTGCTGGCAGTCAGAACTTCTGCCTGGTAACAACTTGTGGTTGAAGCGGTTTTATTACAGTGGACGTCTTTTTTTGGAAAGGATGGAGCCGACAGGGAGGAAGGAGGATGAAGCTGGGGGTTTTGACCTGATGTGCAGAACTGCTGTTTAATGAATAAAGAACCAGACAGTACAAATAGGAGAGGAAGGGGAGTGCCAGCCTCACCGGCCTCTGATGGCACATCCGTCATCCCCTCGTTAGCATCTTGGCATGCACGCACATACACACACTCACACACACACACACGCACACACACTCACACACACACACACAGACGTGACAGCTTGCGGGGCCAGATGGCCTCTCGGTGAGGAGCAGCAAGAAGCTCCACAGAGGGTTCGGGTTTATTTGGGAACCATGACCTCCACAAGTCGCCTCTCTGACTCTGGACAGCAGACATGCATAGAAGAGGAGATGACCATGTCTGTGGGTGGTGTGTGGCGTGGGGGTGGAGGGGTGGAGGGGTCATCGTTGTGGCGATGTGGACAGGGGATTATGCATACAGTACAGTTGGAGATTGACTTTTCTATTTAACGGAGAGAGCAGTGACAGGGAATCGTAGGAAATAAGAAAACTGGTCATTTCTCAAAGTTATCAGGTTTTGGTTTAATTAATGAAATTGTTGAAACATCTTTTGTATATTACATCATCATCATCCATCATCATCATCCATACATCAATCCTTTTTTCTTTTTAAAAAACTCTTTCTCTGAGATGTTGTTGACTTGTTTGATTGATGACTTGTTTGATTGACCAGATCATTTATAACCGATTATTCACATTTTTAGTCTTAAATAAATAAAATACCATAAAACGACTGAGTTACATGTTTACGTTAATGATTTCACGAGGCAGAAAAAAGCACAAAAAAGGAGAATTATATGAATTCCTACTTCTGCCTAACATTTAAAGATGACTTTAACAATGATTAAATAGTGAGGGATGGATATGTTGATATCTGAATGTGTGTGTGCCTCTTAAAATACTCAAACGTACGACACAGATGAGTTTAAAATCTATTCATATTTGATTCTAACCTTTGCTCTGGGTAACATTCATTTATTATGATTTCAACCAACAAAAAATGAACCGTCTTTATGGTATCGCCTTCTGGATCTGTGTGTGTGTGTGTTTGTGTGTGTGTGTGTGTGTGTGTGTGTGTGTGCGTGTGTAGGGTGAATGAGGAGTAGGTGGGGGTGTGGTGGGTGTGGCAGCAGTGGAGGAGATTCATCATACTATGGCATGTGTTAAACAGTGTGTGTGTTTCTTTGTCCTGTCTTTTCTTATTTACCAGAGACTGATGCACACACACACACACACACACACACACACACACACTCACACACACACATGTGTCCATCATTATGTTGTCTGTCTGCATTTGAAAACTCCAAACTCTTCACACGACAGTCCGTTGCTGAAATTGTTCTTTGTGCTATTTCCGTATTTTGGTCATTTTGATTTTTTCTGTTTCTATGGATACAAGTTTTTTCTGATTCTGGCGTTTGGTTTTATAACCAGAGCAGATCTCAAAGACCAATCAATACTTCTCTACACCCACCAGCCCAATGCTGTGGTGCTTTCTGCTATTTAAATACTCTTATCTTTTATGTAACACCAGTCGTATGGGTGGGTGTTTTTCTGAAAGTGGTTGCAATGATTGGTGGGGTTGTTGGAATCGAAATTATCGTTCTGGTTCTGTAAGTTGAATTTGTCTCAGATGTGGATCTTCAGGGAATAATTTTTCATGAATCATTAATCTACACATCAACCTTGCCACTGGAGAGGTTTCTGTTGCTAACTTAACTTACAAAGTTTTTAAGTGTAAATGATTTAAAAAAAAAAATACAATTAAAAAACATTGCATTTAACAGGGACAAGTTAAATAACATATTCCAAACCAATCAAATTCACCTGTGGCGTGGGATCCTGACTTTTTAATCATATATATTTTTTTGATTTAAGGATCTTTATTCTACATTGTAGGGCACCTGTAGGCTCGTCACGCTCCTGACTGTTTTCTGAGGAGCAGCTGCTCCTGACTGCAGGAACAGATAAGAGGAAAAACAGTCTACTTTTCCTGTTTTATCGGGACAGAAAAGAAGGAACGGCTAAATCGTCCCAGGCATTTACCAAGAGTCATTTAAAGTTCCTTTTTGTCGATATCGTTCATTAAAAACCGACTGATTTTAGATTTAATCTGTTACTTGAATAATATAGTTTTATGGCAGTTATTTATGCCTGTGAATAAAACTTTATAAATTAATATCAGTAATATTTACTCGTTTTATCCTGTAAAATGTGTAAATAAAATAAGAGTAACATGTCGGGATATCTCCAACAAACTGTGATTGAGTTTGACACCCCTGCTGAAGGGTTTGTGCAATAGGTTCATGGTGTTTTACTGTGTTGTGGGTTATATGTGTCATGTGCACTGAATGTTTCTTTTGTATGTAAAAAAAAAGATTATATGTTGTATAATTATAATAATTATAATCTATGATGTGATGTGGTAGAACTGGTTCTGTTTTGTACTTTTATTTCTGGAAATTAACTTTGACCAATAAAGTTGGATTATTTAAAATATCATACACCTAAATGTTTTCTACATATAAAGAGAAAACAAGAGATGAATAATATGGATCGGAATCGGCACCAATGCATTACGGCACTGTGTTTTAAACCTTTTCAAATAAGGTTATTTTCTGCAGCCATTAGTCCCCACAGATCAATAAAAAAAGAAAAAAGAAATTTGGTAGCTACATTGACACAATTGTAAATATGAAACAAACAAAAAAAGTTAAAAGAGAAAAAGTTATTGTAACGAAGAAAAAAAGATTTTCTTCAATAATCTAGTAATGGGAAAACTGAAAAAACAGTTTGGACTTATAGTTGCATTTCTTTTAAAAAATGTAATTTATTGTTGTGACATTGTTTTAGGAATATGCAGTACCCCTAAAGCACCCCTAGGGGTATCCTTATTTCAGAAACACTGCATTGGGTCAGTCAAATGCCCATTATTAGCTTTTCATTCTTTAGTCTTGTATAATTCTACCGTATATTCATACTTGTTATGAAGAAAGTGTAAATTTCAAAGTCAGTTTGGATATTCTGGACTCTAATCTAGATTATAACATTAATCCCTATCATTAAGACAATAGAGAGTCTTTGCAAAGGCCTCGGTCAGGATCAGCAGTAATCTAGTGAGAATGATCTGTTGGGTCAAATGATTACATAACAGACGTCTTAGGAAAATCCTCTCCGTGTAATTAGTTGGACCGGTTCATCCTCGGAGGAGGGGGTCCAATAAAAAATCATTTGGTCCAGCATGTATTAAAACAGAAAAAACGCAACTTTTATTCATGATGATGATGTCTGTGTTTCGCAGTGCCAGCTCTCCCAGGCCCTGAACGGCATCTCCGAAAAAGCAAAAGATGCCAAGGAGTTCCTGGTTCAACTCAAGAACATGCTCCAGCAGATCCAGGTAACACTGCTGTACAACACCTGTATTCATAGTTCTGTGTCAGACGGATGGTAAGTAGATTAGAATATAGTTTTCATTTTGGAGGAATAGACATATACAAATTTGGACTAAATCTGACCAATTATGTCCTGAAAGCTTTTTGGGATACAGCTCCCCCTAGTGTCAGAACTATACAACCAACCTTTCCCAAAATCAACCCAGTTCTTCCTCGCAATATTTTTTGAGTTATGTCAAAAAAACTTAAAAACAGCTCCCCCAGTGAGTAAAACAGGAACTACTAGAGTAAAATATGATATTAAAAAAGATAGATCTCCTTGAGTTAATTCATAGGCACCAAATTTGGACTACTTAGAACCAATTCTTTATAAATATCCGAAAAAAATGGGTTTTTCATAGAAAGCTCCCCCTACTGAGTGAAATATGAACCTATAAAATATGGGTAACGGTGACACGTGTATTTCGGGACAGAGCTTCATTGCATAATTGCTATAATTTGAATTTTCTTTTCGATGATTAAACAGTTTTAACAATTACAAAAGATATATTAAAAAAAAAATCATACCCAAAAAAAAAAAAGGATATTAAAAATGTACTTTAACTGTATTTGACATTCCCTTCGGTCATAAAGATGGCGGGACAAGAGAAAAATTACACTTAAGTGTGTGTTTGAGAGCCATTTGATATTTTATGACCAACAAAGTTACATAATTCTGTTTAGTAAGACCTCAAAAGCTTTAATATGACAAATGAAGAAACCAAAAACTAGTTATCAAATATACCTTTCTCAACAGCCGTGGTTAATGACTCCTCCTCCTCCTCCATTGCCCCCTTTGAGCGGCGGTGTCCCCCAGGGCTCCATCATTTGCCCTTTCTCTTTACCACATACACATACATGCTGCTACTGGGTCATATTATATAAGGTCCAGTCACTTCCTGTCATCATAAAACCACGGCGATATCTAATATTATCCAAGATAGCAGCACACTATAAAGAATGTATAGACGCCACGCATCTATTCTCAAAGTGCTCGTATCAAAACTTGCAGCCAATCACGTGGCCGCCTGAGGATTTCTCCGGTCTCAGGATCTCCATAAAGGTCTGGCTGCCGAGATTGCACCAGAACCGATGTCCACGTCTCATCAATTTTCACCTCGTGTCGAGTAGGCTTTACATAATTTCCATAACCTCTGATGTTTTCTTAGATTTAAGCTGCAGGTAATGGACAAATTATTCAGTCACCGAATAACAAGATGTGTCCCACAGCATCTGCCAGTCACGCACACACAAAATGCAAACAGAACTAGACTGCTTGATGCACCGGCATCCAGGCAGGCATTAAGATTCTTACTGCAAAAAGAAGAGGACTACATTAAAATATATTTAAAAAAAAATTCTCTCGGCACCATTTTCTCTGTCTGGGAGGCAGAGAGGTGGGAAAGAGACGGATGGAGGAAGAATTCAAAGTGTGGGAGTGAGGAGTGGAAAATCTCCAGCAGTCATTTGATGTCATGCCTCCTCTCAGCCTAGGAAGCTTGATTAGAAATCACTACTCAGACTTCATCTCCTCAACATCTAAGTAGAGACAAAATGCCCCGGTGTGTTCCTCATTAAAGCCCTATTACTGAAGGAGCATGTCGACCCACAGTACCAACAAGTCCTACAAACGACCAGAACAAATTAAGTAGGGAAATGAACAGGACGGTATTCCCTTAAGTCCATCCACCATCCATATGTCTCCCCTATGACATCATTGTCTTTTCAACTGCCGAATCCTATTTTTTTTCGGTAGAAAAAACACCTTTCGTGTAGATGAATAATACAGCATTATGTCGTCAGAGTCCGATCTGTGTAACAACAAGCGTGTTACTGACTAACGCAACACGCTAGATTCAAAAGTCAGCAAGCAAATTTATTTATGTAACACATTTCGTACCACTGAGGTCATTTGAAGTGTTTGACATGGAAGAGAAGTGAAAGAACAAAGTGTAATAAGAAGAATTAGCAGTTTAAAATGCAAAAACAGTACAATGAAATTCAGAATTCAATTAATGTCAGAATGTAGTAAGAAATGAAAAGCAGTTTAAAATTCATATACACAGAAAAAACGACAACAATTGTTTGTTTATTGTCAAAATAATAATGTGCAAAAGGCCAGAATTTAAAGTTTTGATATGATCTTTAATCCATTTATTAAAGATAATTACACAAGTATCTCCAAAAAAACATGTATTTTGTACTAAATATGCATCATGCCACGTTTGACCACAGTCAAAAAAAATTAGACCATGATGAGATGGATTATCAGATACACACATGGTGTGTAGTCAGTGGATGAATTATATGATACACACATGGTCTGTAGTCAGTGGATGGATTATCAGATACACACATGGTCTGTAGTCAGTGGATGGATTATCAGATACACCTTTGGTGTGTAGGTAGTGGATGGATTATCAAATACACACAGGGTGTGTAGTCAGTGGATGAATTATCAGATACACACAGGTGTGTAGTCAGTGGATGAATTATCAGATACACACAGGTGTGTAGTCAGTGGATGGATTATCAGATACACACAGGTGTGTAGTCAGTGGATGAATTATCAGATACACACAGGTGTGTAGTCAGTGGATGGATTATCAGATACACACAGGTGTGTAGTCAGTGGATGGATTCTGATTCTGACGTCCCTGTAGTAATGTGAGTACGTACAAAAAAGAATTAGCACAGACATCTTCATATTTACACTCCCATCTAAAACCTTGGATTATCACCTGACCTCTGGCTGGGTTTGTCATTCCCCATTCAGTGAATGAGAGGGAAGCTGGATCCATGGAGGTTTTTAGATTTGTTGTATTAATTGTTTGGATCACTAACCTCTTTGATCAACTTTAAATTTAACTTGATCATTTCCCAGCAGCACAACAGGATGACATCATTAACAAGAACCAATCAAGCATCAAATGTTTAAAAATGAAATTGAAATAGTGATGAAATGTGACAATCCTGTTTCATCCAGCAATCGATTTCAACAATTATGCAAGAAATAACTACTATACTATACAATTAATTAAGAATTATGACAGAACATGATGGACACCTAGAGCTCACCAACTCTTGATTCTGAACCAGATCAGCTTTTAAATCAAGATTCTCCTAAAAATCTGATGGATGTTACAGAAAATCTGCCTGAGACAGTACTATTGTGGAATTATAATATTATCATTATTTGCTGTACTGCGTGGATGTACATTATGTCTTGAGGGGAAAATGGCGGCGAGCACGGGTCGTGCACTAACTGATATAACGTTATGATTCATTTTTTGTCTACACTCTGTGGAAATGATTCATCCTGTTTTGTGTGGTGGAGACAAAAATAGAAGCAGATCTGGGTGTGAAACATCAAAGCAGAAACGCTCTCTGCTGCTAACTGAAGCAAAAACACACCGGATGATCTATTTCTGTCACCACCTTGATTTTGTTCGTTCTGTTACATGAAAGAACGAATATTTAAGTCATTCAATGTTTTATCCATATTTTACTATATTAGAATTAACAGTACTCCTTTATAGAAAAACAGCAATTTGCCACTTTTATAGTATATTATATGAATACATTATTATTAATCATGCATTAGCATATTAGCATGTAAGCAGCATTTTATTTACGTTTTTATTTCTTTGAGGTGGAGCTCATTTTTTAACGACTTTATGTAACGATTATGTCAATTTCAGATTAATTTTGTCGATTATTATCTTTTTTTCTTTTTTTTTCTGTGTATCTGATAATCCATCCACTTATTATATGTGTTTATTTTACAGATATTTTTTCAAACTGTGCTTTTTTTTCTTCTTTTTGCGTGTTTTTTTTTTTTGTCGTTGCCGTTTTCTTCAGGAGAACGGCGTGGAGTTTGAAGCTTGCCTCGTCGCCCAGTGCGACTCGCTGATCGAGGCTCTCACCAGACAAAAAGCCAAACTGCTCACCAAAGTCACCAAAGAGAAGGAGTACAAACTAAAGGTAGGACTGATTGATTCTTTGAATTTCTCTGTTAGCCGATGCGTAGATTTAAAAAGTCCCCAGCAGACATCAACACCTTTCTTTGAACTTATACCTCCCTTCATATTCAAAAATGCATTGTCACTCCACTCTTCTGCATCAGTTTATTTAAAAAAACCTTAAAAAAAACTTTCCTGTCTGAGCTAAAATGATTTGAAACATCTCTGACTACCAACTAACAACTTTGTTTTATTGGGCTCCAGGGTTTTTTAATATCTCTGTATAAAACGACATAATCGCGTTTAAATAAAGATAAGAACTTCGGACAAAACGAGTCCAGTTCTGTTGAAAACGTGGAATTCCTCTTTAAAATGTAATATTCATGACTAAATGAACGAGTATAAAACACAAGTTGTTTAAATACTGAAATACTGTCACAATGACACATTATGATTCATTAAAATCAGCGTCACAATCACAAACATTCTATAACTTCCTGAACCGCCAACTTTCTATATCGCAACCTAGCATCTTTTTTTTTCTTCTTCTTCTTCTTCTTCTTACTCTCCTCTGTAAATAAACCGCCGGGGTTTTCCTCAGTCACAGAGAATCACATGGAATCCTGCCCAGCCTCAACGTGCCCACCGAGCGACTCACCGTCTGGATGATGGCGGGGGAAGAGGGGGGGGTTTGGCCCAAAAGCCCCAAGGACAGCTGTTGTCATTATCTGCAGGCGAGGAATTGAGATTTAGCCAGAGGACGAAGAGCTGGAGGTTGCAAAACAGATGGAATAAGACGAGAGAAATAGCCACTTGCAGATAAACTAAAACAAATAAAAGAAAATATGACGGAGAAATACAAATAAATTACAGCATTTATACGATTACTGCTACTTTTATTAGTGATAGAAGAAGCCAAAGAGGTGTAAAATACAACACAGCAGCCTCTGTGTGGAGTGTGAGGTTATTACTTCCTGGTTGTGTCGGACAAATAATCAGTTTGGTGAATTAAAGTGATGAAGATGTAATGGTATGAGCGTCTATAACCTCAATGCTCTACAGTTCTGAGCCGTTCAGTACGAACTTAAATCCTTGTTCATCACTCCGGCTTTAGGATTGGGCATCGAGCATATACGGTTCTGCTTCTTCTTCTTCTAGTATCTCTAAAATATAAATGATTTTATATTAATGTATGAAAACTTAATGTCCTATTGTTTAATTCTGATCAAACCTGACATCCATGTATCTTAACAACTACAAAATGCAACTTCTAAAGAAATTGCGGTGTGAAAGATGGATGTTGAAGTGCTGATTTGAAATCTAGACGAAAAAAGGAGGATTCTGAAGAATGATGAATGAGATTAGAAAAAAAAATGAATGAAAACAATCATGCATGAAAGATGTTGAACATCTGAAGTTTTGCTGAAAATGCTGAGCTTAGTCTGCGATGCTGACTTTCATTTGAATGTGTAAGAACCATAATATGAGATGAAGAAAAAGATGAAGAAGGTTGAAAAGTCACATGAGTAACAATAGCATCAAATAGTTGAATAAAATGTATTAAAGAAGTTTAAAAATGGTTATAATGTTCTTCCCTTGTCAGTGGTCATAATGTTTTGGCAGCTGTGCATGTGTAGATCATAACGGTTTCGCTAGTCTGTGTATGTACATGTATTAATCGGCCAGTGGTGGTAATATTATTCCCACTGAATTTTCACTCATGGAAGTAAAACTCACCTACTGCACCTTTAAGAATAATAATAATAATACAAATAAATGTTCTATATATTATTCCACAATAACATGAATCGGGTTCATACACAGCCTCTAGGGCGACTCGAAGCACAAAATGCACGAGACAAAGTTTCCATTGATTCTTGAGCTATTCATTCGTTTCACTAGAGAGAGGAAAGGAAAAATGAATTTAAAGGTTCGAGCTTTTAAAAGAGGATCTATTTCAGGCATTTGGCTGTAAACTAACCTTTCCTCTCTCCTGGTTTTCAGAAGCATGTTTAAAGCTTTTTAATCTGTTTTTGTCGGCAGAGCTGTGACCAGACAACACAAAAATAAAGAACTAAAAAAAACAACAACTCTAAAGTCTGTGTCTCCAACAGGAAAAGGCCGTTGTTACGTAATTCACCAAAAGCCAGAGCTTAATCTGTTAAAAGCAACAGATTTTGATTTCCTCTTTCATGGAATAATAACAATAATAATAATATATTTAATTTTATAATGCACTATAGAAGAGATATAAGGGAACGCAACTCATTGTTGGGCTATTACAAGAATTGAAAGCAGTGACTACACAGTAGAACTTATTGATGTTGTTAGTGTTAAAGTTGTTGGCTGCAGTCTGAGCGTTTTATGTCTCAAAGAGAAGTTTGAAAATCTCAGGAGAGGCGATCTAAAGCAGGCCTCTTCTAGGCTGTTGGAATTAGCTAAATATTCATCCAGAATTTTGTTTGCAGTTCCACGACGTAAATTTCGCGCACCAATCTACTTTATAGGATTAGCTCCTCCCACAAGCAAAACTAAGGTCAATTAACATAAATTAACCCTAATAAACAACTTATACATTACCAAACATTTCCATATATACAAACACATTATGTAATGTGAATTTATGAATAAAAATGCTGCATACAAGACATATAAGTTACTTAAATAAGCGCTGATCCATGCCAAAACACCCCCATGGTTATGGTTCACACCTGGTACCCCCACCTATTTAAACGATTGGTTTAGGCCACTTCCGGATTGACGGACGTAACAGGAAATGCTATAGATAGGTACGGATAGAGATTCGAACACCGTATAAATAAACTATCACAAGTACCTCAAATAAACACAACCTATGTTTAACAATGCCTGAATGTTATTCTTTTTTTTTACCTGCTGTTATTAGGCTGTGAGGGGCATAGCGTCAGCAAAAAGAAAGAGATGGCAGATAGAAGCTAACGCTAGCTTGCCATGCTAATGCTAATACCTACCTGTAAAACCTGAGGAGTACTGCAGATGTTTGTAACACAAAACACAGAAAAACACAGAGATACAAATGATTCCATCCGCCCACGTGAATGAATGAGTAATATAATTGAGTGTCCTTGTGTGTGTTCAGCAGGTATGTTTTAACCTCTTGGCAGGGTGCTTTTGTAATGTTTAATAGCTTTTTATGCAGATGTTAGGTAATGACAGCACACACAGGAACATACAGTGCCTCTGTTTACACAGAAAATAAAAAATGTTTTTAATAGTGGGCCATAAAAAAAGGTGGGAAAACACAGCATGGCGGTCTAGCGTTTGTAATCTTGCAAATGCATAGAGGGTACGAAAATAGCAAACCTGTCCTCACTTTAATGACATTTTAGCTGATTTTCATCCTGAGTCCGCTTATTATGTGTCTGTCTTTTTTTATAATGCTCTTTTTTCATCTCCTGGATGTGGGTCACACACATAACACTTCATAAAACATCACACCTCTTTTCTGTCCCACTGACCTGCAAGCAGGGCCCAGGCTTAAACAAACTCCAAAAATGATTTATTGTAGTCTTACTCATTGGAGGTATTTGTGTCGTTGTCTGTTTTTTGTTTTGCCTTGAATCTCTATTCCAAATTTGTAATGATCAGAAGTAGCACTCCTAATTCCGTCGTACCACTGTTTGTACAATGACAATAAAGGCTTGAAAAATCATCAAACATTTTGAGAATTCTCTACCATAATACAAACACAAAGTTCCTCTTGCCCTAAATCTAATAAATTAACGATAAATCCTAAACCATTGCTTTCAGTTTGTAGATAAAACATGCAACTTTTGTTGCACACCCTGGTTTTCTTTGCTACAACATGCCAACATGTTCAAGGCGTGAAGAAGAGGCCGTCAGTCGTTTTAGCAGCATGCCTGACATCTCAGATCGGGGCTGGTGTGTAATACCGTACACAGTATTTGCATTTTCAAATAAATTTCATATGTCTGTGGCTCATATTGAAAAAGCGCCTCAACCAAATCAGGCGCGGCGAGGGGGAGGGAGCCGACGACACGTCTCAGCAGGAGAGAAGGAAATTGAAATAAATCTTATATTTGCTCAGGCTTCATGCTTCACACTTCATGTTGTTTACACGGGCGATTAGAGATGTGTTTTGCCAAGCTGAGCCTAAAAGCTCATTTTCTCTCTGTAAATCTGTTTTACAGACATGTGTTGCTAATGCTATATTCCAGCTACGTGTTGACAAGTAGATGACACATAGCTACAAAAACACACAATTTATAGACTTTTCTGTGATCTTTCATTAAATCATCAAGCCTAAATCCGTCAGGAACTTTAATGGAGCAGAGTTCGGACCCAAGTCAGGTTCACCTCAAAACAGACTTTTATCCAAAGGCTTTTCCTGAATTTAATTGAGTTGTTTAGCTTTTAGCTATTTTTCATACTTATTGTCCTAGTTTCATTTTTATCTTAACAAATTTTTTTTTTAATTCACTTAAACTTGTTAACCATGTTTTTATACCTCCCGTTATATTTATATGTACAGTTTTATTCCCTGTATTTTTCTATTGGATTCAAAAAATCCAAAATCCAAACATCCGAGTCCAAAAAGCAGACAGGAGTCAAAACCAAGAAGAGCAGGGACTATGAAGCAGGTGAATAAACAGGAAATAACTTAATAGAACACTCGGAAATAACTTGGTAGAAAAACACTATAAAGTTATTTCAACAATGAACATCAACAATGAACTGGCAGAGACTCTAAGAACTGAGATAACGAGACAATAGGTGGGTTTACATGGACGGCCTAATTCCGATTAGATTCGCAAAAGACGTCTAATCGGAAAGAAAATGCTCCATGTAAACACTCCTTTCAGAACGGAAAGAATCTTTCCCAATTAGATTTCATTCCCTTGCAAGGAGGTAGTCAAAATTCTTTCGGAAAGCCTTTCCGATAGCCAGTCGCTGAATGTAAACGCTTTCTGTTTGAGTTGTATCTGCGCACGCGTAGCGTCGTAATACTCCGTTTTAAGGTGCCAGGGCCTTTTTTTCTGTGGCGGCAATGCTAAGAATCGGCTCCAGGTTAGGCAATGGTTCAAAACTAGCTCAGAAACCGCCTTGGCACAAAATGGAGCCATGGATAGAAGCGTTTTCTTCGTCAAGCTTTTATTTTGGTACTTCCGCTAAGGCCAGTGTGATTTAGCATTTCAGCTAAATATTTAGTTTCGTCTAAATGTTTAGGTTCAACATTTAGATTTACATTTAACTTTTAGATTCAATGTTTAGATTTAGATTTAGCATTTAGACGTAACATTTAGATTTAATTATTTAGACATTTTCTTTAACGCATATTTTCTATGACTAAGTTCATAAATAATACTGTAAATGTGATTAAAAAAAGGTGACTTTATAAATTGGACACTGCTTTTTAAACGTTATTTGGAAAAGCTAATTGTAGCAAAAAGTTACTGTTAAAATCGACATGTGCGACTTTACAAACTGCGCTCCATTCTAGCACAAGTAAAACACACAAAGACTAAACTCAGGAATAAATGAATTTAAAAAAAATACACAGAAAAACAGAATAAAAAGGCAAAACTTAAAGGAAAGGTGACAGGAAGTGTAAAGCTCACTAAACAACATGGATGAACGCACCTTCAGAATAAAACAGGAACACAGATTAGAGGGATGACAATAAACCTTCAAAAATAGAATCATAGATCCAAAATAGAACAAGCCAAGAATTAATTCATAGAAATGAAATAACGGAACGCAGTCATGACAAAATCCTTTCACACACTCGATGCAATGTTGCAGCTAAAAACTGTTTTATACACAAGTGTATCCACCAACGTAAAATACCAGTCATGAATAGTACGACAAGTTTGTTAGGCTTGTGAGCTATTAAAACAAGACGACGGTAAAATGAAAGGCAAATAAAGTAAATGAAGTTGAAAATGAAAATTAGAGCATAAAACCCCTAAAACCCTGTATAAACTGTATCTTACCAGTTATTGTTTGATAACTGCTGTTGGCTTTATCATATGAGCCACATCTTCGTCCCAGATCGTCAGTTCTTCTCGCCCTCTCTCAGTCATGGTCTTCATACTTTAGTTTCTACAGCAGCTGACAAGTGAATCATTAACTCTGATCTCATTAACCGCACAATAACTGAGGGAACCAATTTTCAAGACTCTGTCTAATTAACTTCCCAAATTATATCGCCGACCGTCGGTTAACCGCGTCATTAATTATCTGGGATTCACGACGCATCGCTTGATCTTTCCGTCTTGCTTCAGTTTTCCTTTAAAAAAGTTGATTGTGTCCTACATTCGTATTCGTCTGCGGCACATATTGGATGCATGTTTGTGGGCTTCTTTGATCAGATTGTTATAGATCACCGGTCAGATGAGGATATTATGAAATGTAAACAAAGGATTAATGTGGCGGTGAAGGTTCGCTGACTTTCAATTAGCCTCGAGTGACTGGTGGTGACATCCATCCTAATCTAATCCTCTTCAGTTTTCAGAGCAGCCAGCAAAAAAAAGAAAGAAAAGAAGTCACTTGAGCGAGTTTGTGTGTTTGTGAGAGAAGAAGAGACACAAAGGAGAGATTCAAAGAAAGTGAGAGAAGAAGAGACACAAAGTAGAGATTCAAAGAAAATGAGAGAAGAAGAGACATAAAGGGGAGATTCAAAGAAAGTGAGAGAAGAAGAGACATAAAGGGGAGATTCAAAGAAAGTGAGAGAAGAAGAGACATAAAGGAGAGATTCAAAGAAAATGAGAGAAGAAGCGACATAATGGGGAGATTCAAAGAAAGTGAGAGAAGAAGAGACAGAAAGGAGAGATTCAAAGAAAGTGAGAGAAGAAGAGACAGAAAGGAGAGATTCAAAGATAGTGAGAGAAGAAGAGACACAAAGGAGAGATTCAAAGATAGTGAGAGAAGAAGAGACACAAAGGAGAGATTCAAAGATAGTGAGAGAAAAGAGAACGCTCACACATAATTTGTTTCCGAGCAACATGTTATTCCATCAGACAGGTTTTTATTTATTGCACTCTTTTGTGCTGCTATAATCCATCCAGTTATAATCACCTGATCACTAATTACTCCCCGCACTCAAAAAAGAATCAAGCCTAATTTTTAAAATGTGTGTATTTTGATTACATGTAAAAAGTCCATGTATTTGGACACATAACTTTGGTAAACATCTCTTTAGTGTTACAGTTCAGCTCTTATATACTAAATGAAGACATACTGGAAGAATACACAAACATATAGACGTAAAGAATCTGTGGTTTTGCAGTGAGGGCATGATCAGTTGCAGAATGTCCAGAACTCGGTTGCCGGGATTTTAACTAGAACCCAAAGACGTGTTCACATCCCTCCTCTCTCTGCTTCATGATCAACCTTTTAGTGCCGTATGCACCGGCACGTACAAACTTTTTAGTTCATGGAGCAGAGGCCTTTCATCTGTTCTGGTTCCCTGGCTGGAAATGAAAGACTCTGCAACGATCCGCCGGTGGAAATCAGGTCTGCTGAGTCGGTGATCTCCATTAAATCCCCCCCGCTAAAAAAAACACACTGGATTTAAGACACAATAACTGAACAAGTAACAATTCACTGAGATATAGGGATTTATCTTTAGGCAGTTGAACATCTTCTTGGGTCAAGCTCTACTAAAAAGCTCAAATTTAGTATTTACAGCAAACTTAAAGAGAAATCTCATCGTAAAATGCTTAAATATTAACTCTCTAATCTTATTTCAAAGTCATTAAAGTCTTAATTGTAGAACAGTGGCATTATTAAATAGACTGAAACTTTAGGGGAAATTAATGAGGTGGTTAAGGAGGTAGGATAAAAAAAATGCACTTCTTACAATAAAAATAAAACAAAGAAAAGTGATACGCCGCAATCGTGCAAAGAAAACAAGGGGGAAAAAATCTAATTTTAAGTATGACTGGCTGATTTTGAGAGACAAAAACTTCCACTTAGAGTAAAGTATAGATAAAAATTTGATTTACCAGCTCATTTCAAGCCGTCCTTTATCTAAATATCACGTCTTTTTTCAAGAAGTTTCTACAAGCACATTTTTACTTGTTCTAATAGCTGATTTTTTTTACTTATTAAAAGCAAAAAAAACAAAACATGCGCTCATTATTTTTTAATTCATTCTTTTTCCAGTGTAATGGCCCACTAATTGTCTTTAGAGGTTTAAAATTCCTCGGAGAAACTCTGGAGGTTCTGACACCATTAATTGTTAACATCCAATTCCTTTCATCTGTGTCGTTCTACAGGTGGTGCGTGACCAGATCACCCACTGCACCATGAAGCTACGCCAGACCACCGGCATGATGGAGTTCTGTCTGGAAGTCCTCAAGGAGAACGATCCCAGTGGATTCCTCCAGGTACCTGACCCACCGGGTCTCCTTGTGTCCCTGTTTGATGGTATGAGCATAAAAAGACGTCAAATATAGGATATAAAATAGATTTAAATCTGAGGTCGTATACCTTTGATTTATTCTTTCTCCTTTTGCTTGTGGGGGTTTGGAAAGTTTAAAACATTCACGTCTCATGCAGCAAAGTATTTTTTGGGCTTTTATTATAAATGATGAACTTTGATGAGATAAGCAGATTTAAGAGTTTGTGTAACAGGAGACGTAGGAGAAGTCTCCCCTTATTGAAGGTTTATAAATGACTTAATTGCTAATTAGGTTGTAAGCACTTCATATATATCATTAATAAGCTGCTATAACTCATATTTTATAAAGAGTATTAGAGACCTGATGCTTGCCAAATAGTGAGCACACTCATCTGTACTGCTATCTGGATGTTGCCAAATAGTGACCCAAATTGACAAATTTAGAACTATGTAGTAAATAATTTATAAATGTTGTCTAATGAGTTATAAAAATGTTATAACCTAATTATAAACCATTAACAAATCCTTTATAAAGGTACTCTTATTATGACTTGGTACCAAATTCAAATCAAAGTATCTGAAAGGAGAAGTTTTAACTATTAAAAAGTTAACAGTGTTGAACCACTTATCAATTCACTTTGCTCTAAAATGATGTAAAAGAACAAATCGCGGACTTGTTTGGATCGGAAACATTCAAAATGTCGTGCTGTGTCAAGATTGATGATCATCAGGAAATAGATCAACAAAGAGCAGAAGTCTCCTTGGAAATCATTAAAGATTTTAGAGATCATAGACGACGCCCACAGTATGAGGTCTCCACATTTAAAAAAAGTTTATTTTCTTTAAATGTGTTTACAAATACAATATTCAAAGTTGGAAGGAAGGAGAAAGCGTTAAAAACAAGTTGGTTTGTGCTTATGAGGAGAAACCAGGGAGCGTCTGATGTTTGTGATGCCAGCAAACGAAGACGAAGACGAAGACGAAGACTTCACGCTGATGTGAAAACAAACACCTGCCAAACCCAAATACCTGAATCTGTTTTTTTTTAACTAACACTACACCTGATCATTTTTAAATAGACCTGATGGGTTGAGTGGATCCATAATTATAGATCACTTTTAGGTCAAACTGAGAAAATGTGTCCGATCATCCATAACAATAAAACCACCCGCCTGTCTTCTCCTCCCAACGACACACAATATATATATAAGTTAATTAGTGACTAAGTAGTTCATGCCTTTGAATTGTTGGTTTAGTCTTTCTGTATTCTGGTCCTGTGATCAACCGGCGACTCATCCAGGGTGTAACTGCGTCTGATCATCTGATGTCAGCTGGGATAGGTGCCAGCCCCCTCGTGACCCTGAATGGGTTCAGCAGTGACAGAAAATGAATGAATGAATGAATGAATGAATGAATGAATGAACAGACATCCTGTCCTGGGACGGGCTCCATCCCCCACATCGACCCCCGCAAAGAACGTGTGGCAACAGAAAATGGATGAGTTCATATGTGTGTGAACCAAATAAGCCAAGGGTCAAAGGTCAAAGAAGAAGTAGTTCCCACTCAGAGGAGCAGGTGGTTATCGACACGCGGCTTTATTGCGGAGCTGTTTCCACTTCTATCTAAATTCACAAGATGGAATTCCAGAGCTTCTGCTTCGGGTTATGAATAATTTCTCTTCCCGGAGAGAGACGCTGTAGCAAGAGAGAAATAAAGTAAGGTGAGAGGGAGAGATGGAATAGAGATCAAAGACACTCCTGAACCACTCACACACACACACACACACACACACACACACACACACACACACACACACACACACACACACACACACACTCCACTGTGAAGGATCTGAATATTTGATAATGTATTGATGATGAGGTTCTCTCTTTATGATACACACTAAAAACTTCCGGCTCTTGGAACTAAAAGCGTAACTTCAGAAAACATTTGTAAATCTAATGAAGCAATTTAGTTTTTTTTTTATGTCACTAGGTGGAACAAATTCCAAAACCTCTGTCTCTTCTCGTACCTCGCCGTTATAGAAGATATGAATCTCGGTGTTTTGCAGCTGAGTGCAGTTGAATGTAATGTATTCACTCTTTCCTAAGGCGGTAATGATCTTACAACAGACGAGGGGTTTAGTTCTCAGCCTTAAATATTTGAACTGCACTAATGCCCGACAAATTTCACTCGTCAGACGAAATGGAACGAAGCCTGCATGGCTAATGGAACAAACTCAAGAGCCGGGGTTCTCTTCTGAATCACAGCATGTTCAGAAGAAGATAGTAAACACCAATGCTCTCAATTCACCTGTTTGTTAAGGAGTAAATGTATTTCCAACATGTCTTCACATCCTCCCCTTCCTCCCATCTGCAGATCTCAGACGCTCTCATCAAGCGGGTGACATCATCTCAGGATCAGTGGGTGAAGGGCGCCCTGGAGCCGAAAGTAGGTCCTGAGTATGACCTCACCCTCGACACCGACTCTCTGCTCCAGACCATCCTGGTGCTGGACTTCTGCCAGGGCAAAGGTGATCAAACACTTTCCCCCTCCCGCCCTTTTCTACTTCTACGCCTGAGTCATGAATGCAGGTTTGGACTGTGTGTTTGATTAGTCTGCTACTTTTTCATTTTTACATTGTTTAAATGTAATTGCGGCTTAAGAGTGGACTGATTATTTTCCCGCCTTATCAGGTGCTATTACTGTTTCTTCAGAGTAACTATCAATCAGCTAACAACAACAACAGATCCTTCTTGTGAGCGCTATAACTCCAAAACTGTTCCACGGATCATTTTCTAATTTTTACGCCTTCATAGACCTTAGTGTGAGGAAGAACTGGATTGATTTTGGGAAAGGTCAGTTGTATGTTTTCACTCTAAAGGGAACTTTATCTCGTAAAGTTTTTGGACCAACTGTAGTCCAAATCTGGTTCATATGAATCGAGTTGAAGATATCAATCTTGTACATTTCATATTCTACTCTTTTTATAAAAAAGAAAAAGAGAAGCGATAAATACCAGGAAATATCACCAGAGAAAAACAAACTCTAGAACTTCTAGTTCTCCGGTATGAGCCGGTGTAACGACCATCTTGGTCCTTGTATAATTTGTGAGAAATGGTTCTGGAGCCAAGGTTCTTGGACTCCAGGGTGAAGTGGAGGTTAAAGGCAGCTGTTGAGCCAGGACAGCAGTCAGGTGTGTGTGTCAGCGCCCACATCCACACACACGCGTACACACACACACATCCACACACACACGTGCACACACACGTTCACACACACATGTGTATGTAGAACCTTCAGATACGCTGCTTTTTTCCCCCCCCTGCAGCCCTACAGCAGAATGTTTTCATCCACTGTTGTAGTTAAAGAGTAAACCGAACCTTTGGTGACATTAGTTGAGCAGGTTCTATAAATGAATCAGCTCCACATGCACAAACATCCTCCTCTTCACCTTCATCTTCCATCATACATTTAGTTAGCGATAAAAAAGCTAAATTTACTTCCTGTCATTGTTCCCCTATGTGGTTTCTTGAAGATCTCCAACAATGTGCACCACTGATTAGCAATTCATTGGCTGTTGCTACGCAGCAACCGGTGTTGCACGCATGAATAAACAAAGCGTCCCTTTTTTCCTGCTGCAGGGGTCCCAGAGATTACCCAGATGTATTGCTAATGCACCACATTAAATATATAATCAGCACTATGCATGCATTATACTCTCAAATCGCTCCACTGAGGCCGCAAAGATTAAGCATTTTTCTCTGCAGATGCTAAAATTGCTAAATGATACCCGTTAATCTCCGTAATCAATCAATGACAGACGTCGCATTACGTGCGTTATATATGTGCTTTATTGTGTTTTAATGCAGAATTCATAGGAAACGCATTTTGGCCCACTATAAATCAATTTAAAGCTGTATATTCAGATTTCTGATGTATAATTAATAATCGTATCAAAAGGTGGTTATAGTGATTATGCATCAGAATGTGTCTGTAATATAATTACTTTCTTATGGTGGTCCCTTATGAGGGTCACTTGAAAAAGGCTGATTTTTTAAAAACACACTCACATCTTCGGCAGCGTAGGAGTTGTTCTGAAAGAGTAGGAGCCTGAAACACTTGTCTATAATTATACGTTAGGATACTGAGTAAAGCTTCAGTCTGTTTTCAGAATGTAGAAAAATGGTTCTTTTCCCCAGAATACATTACATAACAGTGAAAGTCTGGCTCATGTCGTCTTGAGAAATTGTGATGAAGACGTCGTTTCACATGTTCACAAAATCAGATTGTTGATTTGTTTTCCCCTAAAAATTGTATTAATATTAAGTTTAAAGACGTTCGGGTTTAGATTAAATGTAAATTCTGGTTAATCACAGCAAATAAGGTCAAATGAGTCAAATCAACCCTTTGATGTCCTGCTCATCTGTTTTGGTTGAGCTCGTTTTGACTCGATGTTTCTTATTGAAAACTCAAACTCAACCAGTTTCTAATATGACCAAGTGGCCGTATGTATATGTTAAAGGGTGAGGGGCCAAGGACGGAGCCTTGGGGGGCACCGCAGGTCAAAGTGGCCATGAGGAGGAGGCGTTAACCACGACTACTGAGAAAGTCCTATTTAATAAGTAGGAGTTTTGTTTATATTAAAGCGTGTTAAGACCTAATAAACGGAACTATGTGACTTGATAAAACTAAAAAATCTAATAAGACAATAACACATAAAAAACATTTTTTACGAAAAAGTTGAGCTAATCTAATTTTTTTTTTTGTACTGTTTAAAAACAAGCTTGACCAAAAATGATTCGTAATTGTATGAAAGCAATAAATGCCCCGATAAAATATACAAAGATATACGTTTTATCCTTACTTTTTGGTTTTTCTGTGTGAGAACATTAAATGGTGAGAAACTGTCAGGATAGGCGAAAAAAAACAAAAACATGTGGTAAAAATGAAAAATGAATTGCTAGATTTGGTCTATTTAAATGAGAGCACCTCTCCCGGAAGCATAAAAACCGTGACGGTTGTGAATAACATGATTTAATTTCTGTCACACAGCACAAGCTCCTCCACCTCTGCCTCCACCTCCGCCTCCACCAATACGGACGTCTCTCCATCTCTAATGCATCAATCTACATTTCTCCACTTTTTCCTCTCAGGCCATTTCACATCAATGTTCCCTTTCACTCAAACTTACAAACTGACATCGTATTTCCAGATGTGCACGAGAATCCATTATTGAAACAAATGCAGGCGTCAGGCAGTGATGAGGCTGAGCTGGAAACAGAAAACCAAGGAGGTATCTTTCACTGATTTCTCATGATAAACCCGTTTACCCTCCTTGAAGTGATTCTGTCACCCGTCCCGGCCCTGGTAGCCCTCGTGGTCCGTCTGGTTGGAAAACCGCTCTTCTCACCTCACAGCGTCTCTCTGGTCTCTTCCCTCTGCATGTTTACTGTTTTCCAGCTCCCCCCCGGTGAGCGGCACCTCCTGCAGGAACATTTACGCACTGATGTTGATCTTTGAACCCACTTTTTCTAAGTTCCACGCCGAACTTTGAACAACAATTCCGTAACCGAATGCAAATCCTGATCTTACATTTCACGGAGCTTCATCCTTTTTTTTTTATTTTTCCTATTCTGCCATCGTTGGATTCCCAAAAACATTCATCGACTGAGAAACACGTCGAGTCAGCGTGAACTAAAAGCGGCAGTGATTATGTTTAATGGAGATGAATGCATGTGAAATCCACTCAAAAAATACAGCTCTCAATTTAGTAAGATATGAATTCATACAATTTAAATATGTTGATTACATTCTATATGAATCAAAGTATTTGCATCTTTCCTGCTGTGTTTCCTCTCATGACTGCTGCCCTTCCTCTGTGTCTTCACTGCTCCTGTTTAAACCCAGAGAGATCGATCACTTAGAAAGGAATGTGATGAAGCAGACTTCACCAGACGGAGATTTCCTCTTGTGTTATTTTTTTTGTCTGGTTTTTGTCATTTGTTTTTTTTTGTTTGAATTCCTTTTAGGACTAAGTTGATCCCCTTTGTGTTCTAGCTGCATTGAATAATTTCATGAGAAGTTGTAATCATTCATTCATTCATTATCCGTAACCGCTTATCCCGTTCAGGGTCGCGGGGGGGCGCTGGAGCCTATCCCAGCTGACATTGAGCGAGAGGCGGGGTTCCCCCAGGAGGGGTCTCCAGTTCATCCCAGGACTGACGCAGAGACACACAAACCTCTCAGCCCAATCCTCCTTTATTCAATTCAATTTATTTACCGGCTGGAGTTCCTTCCCCGCCTTCATTATTTTAAACTTCTGGACAACTGGACTATTCTAATGTATACGATCAACTAAATGAGTTTTTTTGCTGCTAGACGATGAAGATGAAGGTTCACGGCGGTTTTGAAGGCTTATATTGTTTTAATGGTGACCTCTCATGGCCGACTTAACCCTCAGCTGCTGCCCCGGAAATGAACCCCCAGCTTTCTCCTTGGTGTTTATTTTTTAATCCCCCTCTGGGTCCATATTCAAACTCTTGTTTCCTTCCCTTCACTTTGTTCCACGGCAACGTGGAGGGTCTCACCCGATCACTGTTTATCCTCCGTTTCTCCTAATCCACCCACCCTTTCATCTCTCCATCATCCCCTCCCCTCCCCTCCCCTCCACTCCCAATTAAAATCTTTACACCTCGTTCATCTATTCTTCCCCCACAGTGGAGTCGGGACCCTCAGTGCCAGCAGCCCCCTTCCTGCAGCTGGAGAAGTGCTGCACCAGGAACAACAGCGCCACCCTGGCCTGGAGGGTAACTGCGCCTTCTTGCAACCCCATCGAGGGTTACATCCTTGAGCTGGACGACGGCAACGGAGGACAATACAGGGTGGGTGCCTCACCGAAACCCACCAAATAATAAATGATGCGTCTTCTTCTACTTCAGTTATTGAAGTTCGTCAAAATCCAAAGGGCAGATCAAACGTGATTAAAAATAAATCAGCAAAGATCTTTACGAATATTTGAGTCCATGACACAGAAACACGTGTCAGCAAACATTAAATCTGTATTTTTAACCTTTTAATGTCATGCTCAACTGTTCGGTTGGGTACGACCCAGTGGCTGCATGTATATGCTAAAGAGTAAGGGGCCAAGGATAGAGCCCTGGGGGCCACCACAGGTCAAAGTGGCCACGGAGGAGGAGGTTTTAACCGTGGCTATTGAAAAAGTCCTTCTTGACTTTATATAATGTGACATGCTTTAAGAAAAAGTTGCTGTAATCTGATTTATATGAACTATTTTCCATGAAACACAACATTTCATCATGAAATTATTTCATAAATCAGATTTATTCCTTTTTTTTCCTGACCAAATGTTTTTGTCAATTTATGGTAAATGTACAGAGTTTAAGATATTATTGATATAATCGATGAATCAGCCAGAGAAGAATAATTCCTTCTTCTTGGTGAGGACAGTAAGGGCTTGATGAGGAGACTTCCTTGTGTGCGTCTGCAGGAGGTGTATGTGGGGAAGGAGACGGTGTGTACGGTGGACGGCCTCCATTTTAACAGCTCCTACAATGCCAGGGTGAAAGCTTACAACGGCGTCGGCGTGGGGGCGTACAGCAAAACTGTGGTGCTCAAGACCTCCGACGGTAAGTCGTGTTTTACGCCTGCTCAAAACTTTGTTTTCCAAGTTTCCAACAAAAAAAACCAAACATTGATCTTACTCATTACATACAATATATATATACATATACATTTACACATACATATATATATATATATATATATATATATATGTATATATGTAATATTAAATCCCCGCCTCACCAAATGCAGGACCCAGATTCTGAATCTACTTTAAATGTGATCATCTCCTCTTTGACCCTGGTGGATATTACCTGGAGGATAGACTGACCGGTGTTTCCTCTCCTACAGTGGCTTGGTTCACCTTTGACCCCAGCACAGCTCATCGGGACATCGTCCTGACCAACGACAACCACACGGTCAGCTGTAACAGCTACGATGACCGAGTGGTTCTGGGAACTGCTGCTTTCTCCAAGGTAAACTCTTCGTATGTATTCAGGCTTTTCCACAAATTCGTTCACCTTTTTTTTTCCCGCTATGCGAACATGCAAATCTGTTCACGAGCAACAGTTATGAAAAGTTCGAAAAGAAGGGGAGACTATCTGACAATAACAGGAAAAACCACAAAGACTACTGGAGCATTTATAAGTTTATATAAAAAAGGTGTCAAATCTCTTTCTTCATTCAAGCCTGGATTTATCGGAGTTCAATGATTCTGTCTCACCTTGAATCTCAGGGCGCCCACTACTGGGAGGTCACCATCGACCGCTACGACAACCACCCGGATCCTGCATTTGGCGTGGCGAGGATCAACACCATGAAAGACATGATGCTGGGGAAAGATGACAAAGCGTGGGCCATGTATGTGGACAACAACCGCTCCTGGTTCATGCACAACAACTCTCACACCAACAGGTAGGTGAAGACCACATGTGTCAAACTCAAGGCCCGTGGGCCGCATCTGGCCCGCACAACAATTCTGTCCAGCCCGTAAGACAGTATCTAACTTTTACACAAAACTAAGCATGTGGTCATAATGTTATGGCTGATGGGTGTTTATACTGCTGTGTAATAATGGCCTCAGTAAGAATGAAAACTAAGAAAAATGATTACTCGGCGGGTTTTATTTGTTATCTTTGTTTGGTCAAGAATTGTTTAAAAACAGCAGGAAAAAAATCAGACATATTTAATTATTTCATGATGGAAAAATTTAATATTTTTGGGATTTCATGTTCATTTTAAATAGATAAGCTCAACCTTTTGGTGAAGCACTTTTTTTATTAAAACTATCTGACCCTTTGATCAGTATGTTTCTGAATATATGAAGTTACATCATTCTGTTTAGTCCTCACATGCTTCAATAAGTCAAAATATCCTACTCATTAAATATGACTTTCTCTGTAGTCACGGTAACGTCTCCTGGGTGGCCCTTTTGATCGATGGTGTCCCCCAGGGCTCCGTCTTTGGTCCCTTTCTCCTTTGCATAAACATTCTGCCACCGGGTCAGATTATAAACAGACTCAGTCACAGGAGAAATAGAGACTCAAAATGACATTAAAGGTTTGATCTGTGTCTGTGTGTGCGTTTGTGTGTAGGGCAGAGGGGGGCATCAGCAAGGGCTCCACTGTGGGGGTCCTTTTGGATCTGACCAAGCACACGCTGACGTTCTACATCAACAAGGAGCAGCATGGACCCACTGCCTTCGAGAGCCTGGACGGGGTCTTCGTGCCCGCCGTCAGCCTCAACAGAAACGTACAGGTCAGTGTGGGAGTCGGGGATTCGGTTCTTTAAGCGGCGTATTCTTGGTGTCCTCAGAAACGGGTCTGCAGAGACCTGTGACACCCTTATAAAAAGAAGTAGTTGGAGTAAGAGGGAGGCTGGTCACCTTACAGCGGTGCCGCGTTGATGGGATGGCTTCATCATCGCTCTACGTTTATATAGTAGGGTGACGACTTTCCGATTTCAGCGAGCGTTTTTGCTGTTTGTCGTTTTCAGGTGACCTTACTGACGGGCCTGGAGTTGCCAAAGAATTCCAAACAGTAGGAGAGACCCCCCCCCCCCCTCCCTCCTAGCATGCTCTGGACACAAACCAATGATGTCATACGTCTCAGTCTGCCCCCACACGGACCTGCAGCCGTCACGTCAGATGGGATTACGCTCCCACCCGCCGTCACCATCGTACCCGAAGCCTTGGATCGCACCCATCAATGCGACGCCCTTCTGAGTAAATCTGGATTATGATTGGTTGTGATGAACTGACTGGACGCCCCTAGAGAGAGGACTGGTGTTTGTCATATAAACCAGGGAACCAACACTTTTATGTTATTACTACTATTATTATTATTACAGATTGGACATTCCGGGTGTTTTAAGAAGAAGGAAGATCCTCCCTGAGGCCTGAGAAAGAAACTAACGGACTAGAAGAGTCATCTTCTGGCACTTCTCTGTGCTAGACTTCTTTTTAGCTTCATAGTGATTTCATTTATCGGGAAATACAACCACAGTTGTTTTTACAGCGGTTTGTCACTGAGGGGAAGGACAGGACTTACGTTTGAGTTTCTGATAGACTGACTTCAATTTACCTCCGCCTCTAGTTTTAGAAAATGAGGGATGGATCAAGTTTTCACGCCTTTTTTAGGCCATCAAATGTAGTCGTTTTAAAGGTAATTTGTCGATTTGACCATTTCCACTCACACTTGTGATAGAGACCAATCCCTATCACAATTTGACAAGATGAATAAACCTGAGTGGTTATAATGTTATGGCTGATTGGTGTATAACAGAGGAGAAGTTGTTACCGAGCCTCTCATTTAAAAAAAACAAACTTTCACCAAGAACAAAAAACAGTCAAACTATTACTTTTAAGTCACTGAAACAACATAAAGGTTCAAAGGTCATGCAGAACTGGCGTTTTTGTAAAGAGTCGTTAAAACTAATATGACATCCACTAAATCCTTTCTTCATCACTCAAGATCTGGTTTTAATTCCCTATAAGTAGCTGCAAGGTTGTGGAAATCCTCTTATCCTCTTCCCCGCTGACGGACAGCTTCGTCTTATTCTTCGTCATTTTTACCAGCTGCCAATCAAACTGTGTGTTTTTACACAATCAAACCCAAGACTCCAGATTTTCATGGCTGCCTCAAATATTTAGACTGACACCTTGGCCCTTCCTCTCATAGGTTTTTCAAAAATAAAGTTCCCAGCATACATTTGTGAAGACTAAACCAGCAGGTGGGTGAGGTTGAGGTTAAAATACAGCTAGAGATTTAAATAAAACTGATGTGTTCATTTTGTTGGCAAAACGTCAAAACTGTGCAGACGGTTTGTTCCTCGTCCTGCAGAATTAACCCGGGTGAAAGAATGAGGTCTGCTCTCTGCCTACGGGATGTTATTCCCCCTCTAGCCTTTCCCAGACTCTGTGCCCGCCCTGTCTCTGAGGATTTACACCTTTGGGGATGAACGTCAGAAAAGGGATGAGACCAAATTCAGCTGAGCCTCTTTTTTATTTTACTGAACCAGTAGACGGCTAAGAATTTATCTCTCATTGTCTCTGCAGAGGATATTCAGCATCTTTAATCTGCCGCATTTAAAAGGCTCTCTGCTGCATTTGCTGCTATATTTGCCATCAGGGATCACATGGTAACGTAGAGGACGGCAGCTTCTCAATTCAACCAAAACACTGTGACCACAGGTAGAAGATGTTTTACCGTACTTTTATCTTTTTTTTAATCTTATTTCTTTTTCTAGGGAAGCGTTTTGCATTCACCCAAAAGAACATTTTTTCCCCGTTTATCTGAATTAATGACTAATCTCATTAATTCAGAATAAATCCTTTTTCTTAATTAACAACATAGCATCTCAGAAAAACTGAGTAATTTTTCCAAATTAAGTATTTATCTCATTAATTTAGAATAGGTCGCTTATTTGAATTAACAACATATTATCTCACCAATTCAGACAAACAGGGCAAAAAAAAAAGTGTCTTATGTGAATGCAATACTCAGAGAAGCGAGTTTGTTTTAGGTTATTTTAACATCTCAAATATTTCCATTATACATCACAGAAGTCATGACAGGAACAAACGACCTGCTACACAAAGATCGGGGTCTGGGTGTGAATGGAGGCCCACAAACTGTAAATACTGATATACGACTAATGATTATGACGTGTGATGATGAGCATGCTTTAAGCATTGAACAAGTTTATTTGGGGTGAATTGTATAAAGTGTACTCTACTACTGTCTTGGCAATGATTGATGTCAGCAGACTGCCCTCTGCTGGTGGAAGCCGGCAACTACAGGACTGATGCGTTTCTTATTGATCATGTTGTCCAACGTCAACAAACTGTTTTCATACTTTTAAACCTTTTTTTCCGACAACAGGTCAAATATTATTGGCGAGCGTAGAATTTCCAACGATCCATGATATTCTATTACTCAATCAGGGACTTACAATAGCAGTCACACTTACATTCTACGAGTTTTTATATATGTTCAAAGTATTTTTGCCAGCAGCATTTGGCACCAACCTTATAACACGTGTTTTATTTTAACCACAGGAGAGCATCTTTTTTGTAAAGAATATACGTAACTATAGAGCATTAAAGTGTAATAATAAGCTAATATCTTCTGATTTTCCCCCCAAAAAACAAACAAAATATGAATTTGGAATACTGATCAAGCCTTTTTGGGAGAGAATGAAAGGATTCAACATTTATTTATGTATTATAGATGTTATTTAGAATGTTTATTTGCATTCAAATCATATGACAGACTCTTACAGCCGTTAGAAAAATCTATATATTTTTCTGGTACCCCAGAGTACCAAACACCACCCAAGGGCTACACCTTTCTGGCTGCTCTACTCAGCCTTTGCCCTTCCTCCGACCTCTCACACCAGAGGGGAGGTGCAAAAATATCTCCCCCTGAGGGCGACGCCGCCATAACCAGGAAGAAATCTACCATGGAGGGGGGGGGGGGGATTCTTTCCTCCCGACATCAGGATAATTTTGGGTTACATGTCTGCTGGCGATGTTGCTGCAGCTTTTGACAGAAAATAAATACGACTAGTCGGAATGAGAACGGTAGAGGTTCAGAAGGTCAGACAGCCAATCAGGTGACAGGAAGTGATGCTTTCTTAACGCACGTTTCTGGAAAAGACCAATAAAAACATTTCTTTAAGACAAAAATCACATCTTCTAATGTCTGAATATGGCATAGTTAGAGTGTTACACGGAATATCCCTTTACCCCACACTCACCCTCCCACCCATGAATGTGAAATATTTAACTTCAGGATACGGGGCGGGGAATGAAAGCATGTCACTGTTGTTAACTTTATGACTTATTTACTTCATAGAGTATGTAAATAAGTTCAGTGACACATTTATTTTCTTTGCATATTGTCGTTTTTTTGTTTATTCAGCATTAAAGTTGAATGGCTTCTAGTTATTTTTGTAACTAGAAGTGTATGTATGTATACTGTAAAGTTGATGCTGGACAGGAAAAGGCTGGCCGACGACAGGAAATCAACTTAACATGCATTTGCTGGAAATATGCGGCGTGCTGCATAACGTCATATTTCCTCATGCTCTTCTTTTTTTAAATATATACAATAATTCAAAAGCTGCTTTGAGAAAATGGTGTGAGGATTTGTGACCTCACCCAGGACACACACACTGCCCTCTCTCTCTCTCTCTCTCTCTCGTTTCACCATCACGCATCGTTTCTTTTCCCGTCAACAAAATGAGAATAACCGCGGCTCCTGTGAAGATCTGTGACGTTTCCATGAAGAGTGGCGTTTCTGACCGGACCTGCTCTCATGACCCCTTCAGAGTGTTTGTGAGTGTGTTCCCTCTTGAAAACTTCTGCTAGGATTTCACCTGTGTGCGTGTTTTTAAATGACTCCACACATCCGCCCGTCTCGTTCCTGCCGATGTAAATGTTTTGTACGATTACATTGTTTATATTTGCGAGAAGCATTGTACCTGCTTAACTTTAAAAATCTTTACAGTGAAAAAAACCCAAAAAACAAAAAACACAAACGTCTTCTTTTGGTCATTTATAAAAACAAAATAAATTAACTGTGAAGAAATATGTTTCAGGTCTCCAGTCTCTGGCTCCAATCGGGTTATTGACAGACTGTATTGCTGACTCAGCAGCGTGTCAGCAGTAATACTGACTCACTTCCTCCCGGGCGTCTGCAGTGAGCCGATCCGCTGATCTTCCACACGTGGTTGTTTTCCCGTCCTGGAACATTTCATCGCCTACCTTCAAAAACAAACATACACACACACATTATTCAACACTTACACCTGATCACTAGAGGTTTAACCGGAATCATCCTTGATATTCACCCCCACAAAGGTGAAACTTACAATTATCTGCCTCGCCTCTTGCCTTTGATGTTCTGGATCTCTTTGGAGCTGAGGATCAGCATGCCGTTCTTGAAGCGGCCCACCTGGCCTGTGGGGGCTGCACCAGAACCAGAAGACACCTTCTTCTTCTTGTTGTTGTCCCTGGAAGCACAAGGAAATACAGGCTTCAACCACTTCGGTGCAAAAAACAGATAATTCTGATGAATATTGTATAAAATACAAAAACAAAGGTGATTGCAGTGTTTCATAACTCCTTAGATGGAGTCTTCATCAGCTGGACCTGATAATAACGGTGAGTAAGGTTCATGTTTCAATGGAGATGCACCAAATGTCATACATTTAAGGAGTATAGCTGGAAAATTACATTTTTTTTCCTTTTAAAATCCGCCCCTCTCTGTAGACGCACTGATATCGGTAACTCCTCATGCTGGAGGAAACGTGAACCACTATCACAACTATTAGGATTGCCATAATACATAAAGCTGCTAGAAAGAAAAAACGATGTATGGCATTCATACCAATACATGTTAAAACCATAAATTCTGGTTATATCTTCCAAGATATGAAAGGTATAAACAAACGTCTAATCAGCATATTGTTGAAAGATGGGACCAAGGTCCGACCAAAAGAAGGTTAGATCATTAATCATCATCATTAATGACTGAAGAGGTGGGACAATGGATTCTGAGATGTGATTTTTGAGAAGTTAAGTCAAATAAAATGAAGGAACTTCTTCTTCCTTCTGCTTTATATCGAACCATGAGCTACTCCTGCAGACATTTGTCATTTTATATATGTTTTATGTATTCTTTGCTACTTGCTGAAAGTCTTTTTGGACTTTGAAATCTAAATTAATTGGAAATAATAAAAACAACTTAGATAAAGACAATTGTATACAATACATTATAAAAATGTTAACTTAAATGATTCTATACTTTTAACCCACCTTTGATTACTCTGCTTCTTCTTTTTCTTCAGTTCCTACAGAGAAAAGATACTTTAATGATAGAATTACAGCTCAAATATCCCGCTAAACAACAAAACACATCTACTTATTCGTATTTTATTAAACCTGAGAAACGAAGGAGCAGATCTTACCGGCTCAACCTCTTCCTTTGATTTCTGCTTCTTCTCTTTGATCTGCTGCTGAAGCATCTTGTAGTTGACGTAGTCCTTCTTGGGAGGCTGACGGAGAAACAATGACTACCATGTTATTCGGCTCTCGTGTATTGGTGCCGATTGAATTTGTCCATCTTGAGTTTTCCTTACTCTGGCTCCCAGCATGACCGCTCTGTCCTGTTCAAAAACTCGTTGCTGCTCCTTTTTATAGCCCGTGATTCCAAATCGATGAACCTCGAGACGAGCCTGATGAAAAACAAACGCCAGCATGAAATGAATCCACATATTCTCAATCGCAGAGTTTAACACAGATTAAGTCATGGGGCAAAAACTCACAACTAGCAAGAAGCTTAAGCAAGTATAAGAATCCACTGACATTTCAGAGGACTGAAAGTTAATTAATGATTTTGATAAACATCCACCTTTTCCAAGTTGAGCTCTTCGAACTGGTCGCTTTGATTCTTGTCCGTTATCTGAGGGGCCTTGACGTGTGGAGAACACGCCAGAGAAGACAAGAGGGGATGAATGAGGTGACAAAAAACACAAACCGGGGACAGACTAGGAGTTACACAGTAAAGGGTCGGTGTTCAAAAAAAGTTAATCCGATAACAATTGGCCAAAAGATATATTTTCAAAATAGATTATTTGAAGGGGAAGAAAAAACTCACACATGATTAGTAAGAAAAGGAAAACACTGATAAGCTATTCTCAGTTCCACACAATCCCCTTTGGTGGGGGCATATTGTACACTTACAACCACTTTGTCTGCGGATGGCGTCTGCTGGGTTTGCAGTTTCTTTCTGGGGTCCTGAAATGTGACGACTTCTATGTGGCTCCGCTGTTGGATGTTTGGACCTGAGTAAGAAAGAATACATTTAACCAAAGAGGAAAAGAGGAGAGGGGAACTAAGTGGTGCAAGAGTTAGAGGACAAGGGAATGTTTGACACGAGACATTTGGGGTGTTCTCATGCCCGAGTCATTTCGAACGGGGGGTTTCAAAACCAGGAGAACTTCCCCAATTATCGAATAAAACAAACAGAACTACTCACTTATAAAGAGAATTCTGCTTCTAAACCAGACTTTCCATGATTTATCACTCATATAAATCTATATGATCATGAAATATGTTCCAGAAGTAATCCTACAATTTATCTGGGTGAGCCATGTACACACCAATCTTTAAAACCACCTGCTTAATATCTCATAGGTCCTTTTAAGGCAACAAGATCTGATACCCGTCTAAAACAATTCACTTTTTCAACCGTTTTTGCAAAACTAGCTCTTCTATGGTGGGATCGGACAACACAGGTGCGTCTTTGCTCTCCACACACAGCAGTGAGCCTTAGGCGCCATTAACCCCCGATTCCATTTCACCAGTTGTCCCTCCACACTTTAGTAGGGAGTAAAATCAGCAGAATGGGAACACCAAACAAGACCTGCAATCTAACAATCCATCACCATTTGGCTCCTGTCTTTGTTGCTCAGATACTTAGGCTGGTCCATTTTTCAGATCAACTTTGAGTATAAAGTGTTTAATGCTGCCTAATATATCCCCCTCAATGATAATCCATGCAATTCTGTCAGCAGTCATAATGTTGTGGGTGATCAGTGTTTATTTATGAAAACCATTCACCATGGTAACACATATATAAACCGGCTTGGTTGTGTTCTTTGATTATTAGGTCAAAGGGTTTCAAACTCCTTTGTAAATTATTTGGCATAAATTATGGAAAAATTAGTCAATTAAGAAATTAGAAATTAAATCACACCGATTGTTGTTAGATCAAATTGTTGCAATGATACCAACCTGTTTGTTTGCTTTTTAGTTGATTCTGTTGGTGTTTAGTATCGGCTTTGTTGTCTTGACTGTCCATGCAGGCACCCTCACCCGAAGAGAACTCTTGATCGTCCTCGTCTTCATGTTGCCTTTTTAAGCTTTTCTTCTTCTGAGACTTGAGCTTCTTTCTGGATGCTGGTCCATTACCTGCACCATCAGTCAAAAACGTGAGCATTACATCAACCTCTCAAAAGTCTGGCAGGAACGATTCACTTATCTGAAAGTCTTTTTCTCACAGCGACATAATGATCTTCAACATATTCAAACATTTACTACTGGATGTCACAGGTTCTTTACAGTTACGAATAACACTTTCAACGTTTTTTTTCTTTGTCGGAGAAAGGTCTAGCGATAATTCTACACATATGATGCTTAGTTACCAATGTCCAATTTTTTGACTATCTCTCAAGCACTTCAACTGTACATTCAAAAAGCTGCAGAGATGGATAAAAGAAAGACCGTCATTACATACAATTTTTCTACCGGTTAACTCAATCATTATTGCAGCCATCATCATTTCTGAAAAACAAAAATCATTTGAGATGACGTAATGACAGTGATCGATAACAACACCCGATGCTGATGAATCACAAAAGTGGGATTTTACAACTGGGATTCCAATAATTATTACTAATTGTTTGAATGACTGTTGTAATTTCTCGTCAGTTTGAATACAGGTGCTTAAAGTAAACACTATTAATGATTCAATTATTATAAATTAAATCATTATTATTATTATTATTATATACTGGGGGCCATAGTTTTGGGAAAGCTAGCTAATGTTAGCAATGATGATATTTTAAGTTATATACAGTACGCGCTAAATTATATTATATCAAATGAGTTTACGTGTCACAAGCAATATGAGTTTTTATCTAAACAGTTATAGTGTGTTAAAAGAGCCACAAATCAGTCCGAACAAGCACTTTGTTTCAGATACCTGCTAGCTAGCTAATCTGCTGACGAGGCTTACCGAAGTCATACAGCTTATCCAAAACGCTTTCAAGAAAAAGACCATCTTCCTCTGCTTCTCCGTTCGTGTTGGAATTCATTTCAAAACAGTCGTAAACCGTGGTTAATGAAAAGCAGCCTCCGCAGGAGTCAAATAAACGAAAATGCAACAACAAGAAATAACAACAAGCGGTGAGAGCACGCACGTGGGACGGTGGCACGGCTGCGTTTGTCCTTTCCGGCTCCCGTAGTTGCGGAAGTGACACGGAAGTAGCAGCTCACACGCCCATGCGAAGCTTCCCTGCTGCTTTTACCAACTTTTAAGAGCAGCAACTCTAAAAACATTCGTGCACTTCTAGTCTTAGCTGGATGCAACGTCTTTGTGGGGGTAAAGTGTGACATAGTATGGCATCCGAAGCTGTTTATTCGGTATGTATTCTTTGGTTTCCAAGTTCTCTTAGCTGCAAGCGGTGACAGATGAGTGCCCACGGTTTGACAATTAATTCAAATAGTTGGGTGTCAGATTAATACTTATAACAACACACGATCGGAACACAATGTTCTGATTTACGCCGATAAGTAACGCACATCTGATTAAGTCGGTTAAAGTTGTGGTTGGGTTGTATCTTACAATAAGTCCAAAGATTGTTGTTGAGCAATCATTTTCCAGATGCATGTCCCGTAACCTGTCGGAAATTATTATTTTACAAACTGTTCTGCTTTTGGTCATCGTGATAAACAAAAGCAATACAATATCCTAATATAGTCGTATCGTTTTTATGTTTTCTCACAGTGCAACTGAAAGAGTGGTCGGCACACAGTTTGAAATACTGACTCTTCATACTGCTCCTTTATTATTATTACCCTTTTTTTTTTAGATTTATTTGTTATTATGACCTTGTTGGAGGATGTGACCCCCCCATATCGGTTTATTTGTTCGTTTCGCTGTTTGTTTATTTTCTAATTTCTAAAGAAACAAATTTATAATGTATCAGTTTATTATGGTTTCGGTGACATGTGTGTTCCTGGATCTTGGGTCTTGGGAATATTGCAGTACTTTATCTGGCAAAAATAATCACATATGAGAATTTGCGATCATTTTCTGTCTTTCTTTGACCTAATGAGTTTGGCAATTCAAAGCAGAAATACCCAAACACACGTACAATTCATGATGTTCCGCTATTATGTGCATTTGGATCCATGTCTAGTTCATAATATCAAATTGGAGATATTATAATAACTCAAATTTGAGATGATGATGTAGATTCGGAGTATTTCAAAGGTTAAATCTATGTAGAGTGTGTAGAAAAATTAGGTCAATATAATCTATTCTACTGTTTTGTTTCAAGAAACATGGTTGCATGTTTGGTTCTGATGTATTACGTCGGGTTCTTTTTGTAGCATAGGGATCCTCTGCTGAAGGAAAGGGATGACTTTGAGGACATTCTGGAGGAGAGGAGGCATTCGAGCGACCTCCGATATGCCCTCAAATGTTACACACCCGTTCTTTACAAAGGGATGGCGCCTCTTGAAGCCAACATGCTGAAGAACGTGGTTCTTCACTCCGATCAACTGCACTTCGTCATCGGTCAGGTAAATTACACCGAGAGCCGGTTATGGATCTGGTAATACATGATGGAGTGTGAAATAGTTTCTCAACAATGACATCACTCTCTAGAAACAAACTACAAACCACATACAAATCTTATATAGAAAAGATTTTAATTTAAATCAAGTTATATATGATTTTTTCCATATTCCATATTTATTTCTTTTGGACTGTCAAGGTTTCCCGACAGACGGGGAGGCAAACGGACGACGTCCGGGAGGAGGCGTCCGCCATCTTGGACGAGATGGCTCACTCCATGCAACTCAGCACCGTTCGCTTCTTTGCCTTCACACTCAGCAAGGTGTTAAAAACCTTGTTCAGGAGCATTTGTGTCAACGAAGAGGGCATCCGGAGGGTAAGACTGAAACACTAAAGTGAGAGGGAAGGGTAAAAAAAAAAAAACGCTGCTAATCTTCTGTTCTCCTCGTAGCTCCAGCAGGCCATTCAGGAGCACCCGGTGGTGCTCCTACCCAGCCACCGTAGTTACATGGACTTCCTGCTGATGTCATACATCCTGTACACCTACGACCTGCCTCTGCCTGTCATCGCTGCCGGCATGGGTAAGCGTCCGAAACAACAAGAGTCCGTATCTTGCGAGTGTCTTTAAGTATTTCATAATTAAGTCAGTTAAGTTTGAGCTTTTTCACCTTATGTTAATTAGTTCTGAAGGAAAATGATGAGAATTTTTCGGTCTGAGGAAGTCGACTTTTATGCGTTCTCTCAGCCTTAGATGTTTTCCTCACTTCTGGCATTGACTTCATAGATGTTGACAGAATTCTCTCTGCTGGCAATTAAGATTTACATTTTACATTTTAAATATTTTTAAAATATATATAAATATATATATATATATGACAACTTGAACTTTTTTATTTGAGGAAATTGTTATTTATTTTAACATTTTTCATTTTAGTAAATGAACAAAAGGACCCGACAGAATTCGTTGGAGGTCCAGATTCGGCCCCTGAGCTTCTTCTTGAACAGGCCTATTGTAAATCGTCCTACTGTCGCTGGTGCTGAACTCAAATGTCTCCTTTGCTGAGCAGCGTCACAAAGGAGACATTTGTGCAATAACGCCCTCCTGTTTTCCCAAACAAAAGGGAAAAACAAACGGCTTTTTTGCACAATAAACTATGAAAAGTGACAGAATAAATGTACTAGATCATTTTGGATGATTTATTATTTATTAATAGTTAATTAGACAGGGAAATCCCTTGAAACTCTCAATTATTCTACAATAATTTAAAATCACGAGACGATTTGAAAACGATAGAAAAAAGGAAAACGAGCAATAAAAACATCCTCCATAAATGATGCCCTGGTTATAAATTATATGCTAAGACCATAAAACAATTAAAAGCAATGAAACAATCTGTTTAATGTAGTTGGATTTAACTACCTTTTATACGCCCACATATCACATGATGACCAGAACATTAGAGACACTCTTCATCGTCTCTCTTCAATCATCACCTGTCAGGAATGAGATGTAGTTTCCAAATGGCGCCTTACCCTTTCCGTTTTGCGTTTCCCTGCAGACTTCATGGGGATGAAGTTCGTCGGGGAGATGCTGCGGATGTCTGGAGCCTTCTTCATCCGCAGGTCGTTCGGTGGAGACAAACTGTACTGGTGTGTCTTCTCGGAGTACGTCCAGACGATGCTCAAGGTGACGATGATGCTCTCCGCTCCGCCTTGTTAGGAAGGGACTCTTCAGTTCTCAGGATGAAGAGTTTCTCAGGCCATTTTAGTTGAGGAAGAGTGAACAACATGCATTTGTTCCTGATGAATCTATTTCAAATTGTTAATATTTAATATTAGAAAGGATTTAAATTTTTTTATCTTTGAAAATCTTTGTTTTCCTTTTTCTCTTTTTTTGTCCTTTTCACAGAACGGAGTTGCTCCAGTTGAATTTTTCCTTGAGGGGACCAGAAGCCGGACATCCAAGTCTCTGACGCCAAAGTTAGGTTAGTTATAAGTAAAAGTAAAAAGTAGCAAATTTAAACCGTCAGAGTAAACTTTTCAAAAGTGGTAGAACTTATTTTCACCGATCCGACCCATTTAATTCTCTCTCTCTCTTTTGTCACCTTCATCCTTCTGTCAGGTCTGCTGAATATCGTCATGGAGCCGTTCCTCAAAGGGGAGGTGTTTGATGTCAGCGTGGTCCCGGTCAGCATCAGCTACGAGAGGATCCTGGAGGAGGGGCTTTATGCCAGAGAGCTGCTGGGGGTCCCGAAACCTAAGGAGTCCACTTCTGTGCGTCCTCTTAAACGAATGAATGAATGAAAGAATGAATATGGTGCGGAGTCTTTAAACCTCCTGTTCACCTCCTCCTTGTAGGGCCTGTTTAAAGCCAGAAAGGTCCTCAGTGAAGACTACGGCAGCATCCATGTGTACTTTGGTCAACCGGTGTCTGTTAGGAGTTTAGCCCTGGACAGAGTGAACCGCCGCCAGTTCAACCTGGTACCGAGGTAAGATGCATCAACGTTAAAGAGTCTCAAAGATGAAAGAGTCTCAAAGATGAAAGAGTCTCAAAGATAAACGTGTGTCAAAGATTTAAAAAGTCTCAAAGACGAAAGAGTCTCAGATGAAAGAGTCTCAAAGACTCAAAGATTTAAAGAGTCTCAAAGATGAAAGAGTCTCTAAGATTTAAAGAGTCTCAAAGATTTAAAGAGTCTTGAAGAATGCAGAGCTGCTGATTAGTCCAATCACGAGAGACGAGTCAATCTAGAAGCAAAGGCATTTATCGGTCCGGATGAGTGGAGGCGATTAAGTAATAGGACAATCTTTAGTATTCAGACTCCATGGCGAGTTTTTGTGGAGAATCACCTCCTCGTTCGGTCCAGACACTGCTGGGGGTCGTAGATGAGTTTTGTGGGGACGCCAAAGAGCTGGAGTATGTTAAGAATGGCAGTGGCGAGGAGGTGGAGGATGACTTTATTAAGACTTTATTAAGCCGCAGAAATACATTTAATTAAAGGGTTAGGGACCCTAACGCTACAATCTCCTGAGGGACATGGACTGGATCCTTAACGACCCGGTTGGCCTCCATGTAGGCCGTTCATAAACCGACTGCAGGGAAATGTTCTGTTTGACAACGATCGTTCTCCCAGCCGTCCGCATCGGTCCGACCAATTTGGACTTAAGCTGCACAGAAAGGTTGCCAAAGCAAACTGTGATGCTGTACCTGATGAGGCTTTCAAAGACCGCCTGATAAAAGGGAAACATAAATGATGTCTAAAGATGCAGGAGTAAATAAAAACCAACAACAACATGATCTTAACTCTAAGCGCTCCACTTCCAGACACATCCCCCTGAAGCCCAACAAGGACGTCCAAAGCTTTGTGAACGACTCGGCCTACAGTCTGGTGCGGGCTCAGGAGGAGAACATGGTCCTGAAGCCGTGGGTCCTCGTCGTCTCCCTGCTGCTCCAGAACCACCACCGGAACCAGGCGGCGGGACAGAGACGGGGAATGCCGCTGGAGGAGCTGACGGCTCAAGCTTTGTGGCTCCGGGATGTTTCCCGGGAGTACGGCGCTTTCCTCCACTGGTCGGGTACAGTATGAACCCAGAACCGGCCCTAAAGCCACACCAGGACTCGTTTTTGGCACCTTCTGACGACCTATTGTCAGCCGGGTTAGACTCAGAGTCAATATCTCTTCATTTCATTGAGGGAGGCAAAAATCACGATCTCTAAAATCTAAAAATTGAAATCTAATTAAAAATAAATTTCCCCAAAAATTGTAATCATTATAAATAAAACAAAAATACATTTTTGCTTTAATTTAATTCTAAATACATTTTAAAATGTGACCTTAAAATTGATCAAAATTAAAATTGGATTAATTTAATTGATACATTTATGTAATCGTATTACATTTTTAATTCATTTTAAAATGTGATCGATTGTGCAGCCGTAATCTGAGACGTTAATCAGCTCATGATATATGATTTTATTTTAATACGACATAAATACTACTAGAACTACATAGACGTTTTTAGTTGGACTGATACTGAGGCGACCACCGCATGAACAGTTCAAGCAGGGTTCTAGAACTGCAAAGTGACTGGAAATGTAATGAAACAGTTGTAAATATTATTCTAGGTTTGTATTTTATTTATTTATTTGTTGTGGAGGGACAGTGAACCATATAAAATCTAAATCTTACCATTTGATGCATCGTACCAGAGTTGGGCTCACTTTCATCTGCTCTCCCTCCGGCAGGTTAGCAGCGTCCGTTCAACGTCGTTAAATAACAAAAAGACAGGAAGCAGTAAAACATGATTAAATAAAACTGCTTAAAAACCAGGATGTCTGATTATCTGGTGAAATAAAGATAGAAGAGAAATTAACCAAAGTCAATCATTACAGAGTTTTTAGCAACATGAACTGAGACTTTTTTTAGATCCCCACAGGAGAAATTCAGTTTTTAGTTCATGTTAGTTGAAGTTTGATACTTATATATATATTTTTTTCTCCCTTTTAGACCACATTCCTCCCTCAGAGGTGGTTTCCTCCTGCCTTTCCCTCCATCAGGGTCTGGTGAGGATCTGCGGGGGCCGAGTCCAGCTGGCAGTGAAACCAGGTTTGAGTTTGTTAGTCTTTCTCCGTTTCTGTGAAGTCATTTTTGTACAATGATGTAGTTCTGCAGAGAAGACATCATACATCTGCTCGGAAGTAGTTTCTGTTCTAAAAGTGTGTTTAAAAGTACTGCGTGATCCATGAAAAATACCCACTACTTATCGCGAATATTTTGCTTGCTCGTCTTTTTGTGCGGGCGAGGGATGAGTGGGTCAAAAAACGCAAAGTACATTGTCACTGTACATTGTAAAACATGCTATTCAAAAGACAATTTTGATTAAAAATAAAAGTGTTTTTTTTTTTTTTTTTTTTTCAAATCAGAAAAATAAAAGATATTCAAAAAAGTGAAGTTGATGTTAGATTTACGAAGCCTCCGGTAGAAGTGCAAACGCTGACAGGCTTTTTTGGTGACGTCATCTGCCTCGGGCCCAAAGGACAACTTGTCGTCTTTGAAATCGACGTGGTATTTATATTGTTTGACAACATCAACATCATCAGTTCAAACAGGGGCGATTACAGCAAGTTCTCCCTAAAACCCACAATAATCTCCTTGGTTTTACAAACACTGAAGTCCAGGAAGGAGGACTTGCACCAGTCTGTAAACGGCCGGAATCATCGTCGCTCAGCAGGGACCCAATAACCGAGTCATCAGCAAACTTGATGACTCGGTTATTGAGTTTGCTGCAGGGACCCAAAAAGCATGCAGAAAAACAACATTCGTAGATGAATCTAAAACGAAATCTTAAATCCATCAGGGATCGCAAAGACGGATGGACAAACTTCATCCACGTATTGATCCATTAGGTAACACGCGTCAAATTTGCCGACATCCCATCATTGTATTAATCAAATCTGGTAGGTCCCTTTTAAGAAAAAAACCCACAAACATTTAGCTGTAGATGAACGTAGCTGCCGGGAAAAGGATTTTCATGCTAATGATTAGAAGCTTCTGGACCCACGGCAGACAGGATGTGACTGGGTTCCTCCCGCCCTCCAACACATGCAGACCTCTGGAGGTGTGAATATGAGCCTGAACGGTTGTGGTTTTCTCTTTGGGTTGCTCCTGTAATGAATTACAGGACAAAGTTTGTGGCGGAGGAGTAAGGCGTGAGTCAGACAAGCTAGCGGACGTGTGTGGGATTGTTTGGCCTTGGCGAAGGAATAGTCAGAACCGCTCTGCTTCATAGTCATTCATCACCTGTCCACACACCAGCCTCCACCTATGGGCGCTCACAGGAAGAGTTATAGCCATGAATATATATGTTATAAACGCCGGTGTATGCTTACAACAACATCACAACGCTGTTTATATCGTAAACAGCGTTCAGATATATCGTGACAGCTGATCAGAAAACGCAAACTTTCCAATTTGTAAGACGTTTAAGGGCAGAACAAGAAATTTAATCGGACACGTGGAACCTACCGACTTTTGAGGAGCAAACGTTTTTGAGTGGCTAAAGCCAGTGAGAAGCAGAGCCAGCCTCGTTCTCGCGCTACATGCATATAATGAGCACAAAAGAACTTTAGGGCCGTTTATAATATATATATATTTTTGAAGGGTTATTAAATGTTCTGTCCTGTAACTTCTCCCACTTTTATTTTCAGATGATTTTAGTTTTAATCTATTGGACACAAAAGTTGACAGATAAGCCTGATATTCAGATTTTTTAGCCTGAGTGGCCGATGTTGAATATTTTGAGTTAACGGAAACATGGAATCTTTGTTCTCCTTTCAAAATGTTTGAATATGCTACCAATTAGGATTTTTCAACCTCTCCTTTCGCAGGACAACGAGTGACACCAGGGAAGCCTGGTAGCACAGAAGAGGAGCTCTTGAGCCAGGCAGTCGTCATACTCTCCTGCGCCTCCTACAGGAACCAGTGTCTGCACGTGTTTCTCCGATCGGCCCTGCTGGCCACAGCCATCCACGCCGCATCCTCCAACCAGAAACGTAAGACCGGAACAAAACGCCCCCTGTGATGAACGTGAATAACATATTACCCATAGAGGTTCACCGATTGTCATTTTTATGAAGTCTGAACGACTGATACCGATTTTTCAAAACCCTGATTGACAGCATTGACACATTCAGTGGGCTCGCGGCTGGATCTGCGCTATCGTTAGCTTTAGTCGCTCTGCTAACGTTAGCTTCTTGAAACTTGCTATTTTTCATGGGGTGATTAACTTTGAAGTCTGTGATTAAGTTTGTTTTTCTGCTTCAGTGGTGCTCTGAACTTTTTTTTACACCTCAACTCGTACTTGTAAAGTACATTTTCTGGCTCTCCTGTATGCTCATTTTTTACGTTCTTACATTTTTCAGAAGAGATCTTCAACAGTTTCAGCTTCTTGCGAAACCTGTTCTCCAACGAGTTCATCCTCTGTCCCGGAGCCACAGTCCAGGTAAGTTCTAACTCTTACAGTCGGGCTTGAAAAGGAAGTTGAAGCTTATTTTTTCTGCCTATTACGACATCCGTTATTGGTTTCATATTTCGTTCATCCGTCGTAGGACTTTGAGGAGGCCTGTTACCTGCTAGTGAAGACCGGCGCTCTGCAGGTCACCCAGCATGAAGTTCTGGTGATGGAAAGAGGACACAGAACGCTGGCCTTCCTCACCGGCCTACTAGATCCGTTCTTACAGGGTTACCAGGTGAGAGCGGCTAACAAAGGAAGTGTATGAGTGCAAATATAATATATAATAATAATTCACACTATTCCTATGTAGTATGACGTCAAAGTACATTTAAACATTCTTTATTTCATCATTAGGGAATAGAATTTGCGGCATCAGAATTTATCTGCAACAATTTTGTGCGTGCTAAGCTGTTTTTGTCCTCTAGAGGGTGCTGTAAGCACATCCTATCTCTGAAAAACAGTTTTTGGCCTCAGCTTGTGTGCAGGTTCCTGTGTGAGGAAGCCCCCGACACACTGACAGAAAAGCAGTTTGTCTCCGTCGTCCGCAAGTTCATCATCAAACATCTTCTGACAGGTTTCATGCTTTCTAATTTGGCAGCTCATTTCTGTCTATGCTTCTACCTCCGCCCTCCTGAAAAATACATTCATCGTGTGTTGTCACGCAGGCAGTCTCAAATATGCTGAGGTGCTGTCATCGGACCTCCAGAAAAACGCTCTGGCAGCCCTGCTGAGACTCGGAGCGGTGTGTAAAATCAATGAAGGGTAGGTTTCGTTTCGTCCGTTTATGTCTCTCTTTTTGGTTTAAGTCAGGATGGAGAACTCAATCACAGAGGGGGTCAAGATTAAAGATGGGGGCCCCATTGAGGGCCATTGGTATTTTTATGTTTCTCTCTCTCAGCATAGTTTCACGGAATAAGTTCAAATGAAAACTTTTTCGTTCACAGGCATCAGAAACAGCCAGAAAATGATATTCAGTCGGTTAAAATTAGACGGTTGCTCCTCGTATCAGTTCCTGCAGTCAGGAGCAGCTGCTACTCAGAAAACAGTAAAGTGCATGAATAACCTACAGGTGCATTTCACATTAAATGTAAACAACTTCATGTTGAAGAGCTGAAGGACGTGAACGCACCTCGTCAGTTAACTAAAACGTGTGTTCTATTTACTAATAGCGAGAAATGAGTAATGGCATACTGAGGAAAATAGCAAGTTAAGAAGCTAACGTTAGCAAAGCGGCTAACATTAGTTTACTTTTCACTTCGAAATGTCATACAATTGATTTAAGAAACGCACGGTGGGTAGATTCATTTCAAAAGGTCTGAATACAACCAAAATGCAGACCAGCCTTACTTCCACTGTAATCCTTCAAAATAAGAGCACTTAAAAGGAAAACAAAGTAAGAATCTGCCAAAATCGGTATCGGCCGGTCTGTCTTTTTAAAAATGGGTGATGGGCCAAGACATTGCAATCGGTGCACCTCTAATATCTATGTTCTGTATCTCCTGGAAACTTTCTTTATGACTTAATACCACATGGTCCTGTATATATGTTATATGTTATATGATAAACAGAGATACCTTATAACGATTAATGATGTCAGGAGGATTTCCCCTGTCCTTTGGGAAGCTACATTGCTTTCTTTTTAATCTTTAAATGATATGAACAACCACATTTTAGTTGATTTGTTCAACTATGTCTCCTTATTTGTATTTTCTTTGTTATATCTGTTAAAGAGGAAGTTTTTAAATTTAGGCAGAAATCACAGTTGTTTTTGTTTTTTTCAGACATCCTTGAGAGCTGTTTTTTTTTTTGTCAGACTATGAATTCCTATCAGGATACATTAAACCTATTCAACATGACTTCAAGGGGAAAATGTGTGGAAAATCCACAGCATGTTTTTTGTGCTGCTTCAACCGAAATTACAGGGTCTGATTTTCCCCCGTTTCTCCTGCTGGCTGCTGATGCCACGAAGATAATCAGAGATCTGTTAAAAGGAACAATGTCATTGAAATCTGCATCATCTACAGGAAGCACTGTCTAAAAATTCTGACTCTGAACTTTGTGCTGAAAGAAACCCGCTCTGTTTTTTTTCCTTCAGAGCGGCGAAGGGAACTTTAAAGGTCAACAAGGTGACGCTGAACTCACTGGAAGACACTTTAGGTAAGAGCCGAGGTCTCTGAACGCTCAGCAGGAATAGATAAAAGTTTTTGCTTCTCGCCCGTCCTTCACTGGAAATGTCAAATTTGTCTGTTTGTCCAGGAGGAAAACTCCCCGTTCAGAAAGCTGCGGCTGCTCGCCTCTAATTCCCATCCTCACGTGGGGGGGGGGGGTCCACGGAGAGTCCAATCTTTGAGCTGCATCGACGTAGCGCGACAGTCTCAGCTCCTCTACTCCAAACTGCTTTCTGTGAGAGAGGGAACAAAAGAGATGCCATCCGGAGGCAAGCCCCCCCCCCCCCCCCCCCCCCCCCCCCCCCCGTCTCCTTCCCCCCCCCTCCCCCCTCCCCCCCCCTTCCCCTCCCCCCCC